>JARACY010006074.1:0-18977 GCA_029255725.1 Scrobipalpa atriplicella
ATCTTTCTAAATCCAATTCAAACAGTATTACGGTAATACCTTCCTATAACATTTATACTTACGTATAATTTCCACGCTGAGTGATAGCTTCATAAAACCATAGTTCAATGTAGGTAATGAATGTACAAGCCGCTCCTCTCCCCCTGACATATCCTAAAATAGCAATTAACTATTGTCTTTCGGGAGCTTTGCACCCACCGTTTGCACCCACCTACTCAAAATCTTCAGGTGACAGCGAGCCCCTGGTTTACGACTGGGAGAGCGAGAACAACCTGAGCAAGCTGGGCTCTAACGAGTTTCTGGGCCACGGAAAGAACGAGTGGAAGCTCAGGACCATGCTGGCTTCCGGCAGCATCCTAGCCAAGGGCTGCCAGGCTGCCATGAAGGTTAGAATACTAGTAGTTGTACGAACAAAGTAAGTATAAAATGTTTCCGCGGTATAATATGCTCTGCTCTTTCTTCATGAACCAAGATTTTGGTAGGTAGATACAGCGTCCAGTTGAAAACTCAGTTTGATCAGGTTTTTTTTATTACTAACAGGCAACCCATTTGACCGCCATCTCACCTGATGGAAAGTGATGATGTAGACGATGATGGAGCATATGCCTAGATAATGCCTATTCACTCTTGCCTTAAAAAGGCCCAGGTTATATCGTTCCGGAAACAGATCCGCAGGCAGGGATTCCACTCCTTAGCCGTTCGCATTAAAAATGTTGAACCGAAACGCTTTGTGTGAATGTTTGATAGGTCCACAACGTATAATGAAGATCAGTTTTCTAGTAGGTAATAAAATACAAGGAAACGCTAAATTAATGTTAATAATATCCGAGAAACATGAAGAAAGAATTAAATTATGAGTTGCATTAGGTAAAAATTAATAAAATGTCCGAATTCAAGGTGGCCTACAAAGGCGAGCAAATCGAACGTGATGCGTACATCCTGGGCGGCCATCTTGGATTAATCTGGCAACTCTACCTGGACGTGAAGGACTTCTTCACGCACCCATACTCTTACTCCTTAGTCGGGGCTCCAGTTATATTAGCCTTGTGGGAGTATCCGCAAGTTTACGGACACATCATCCAGGCTAAGATGGACCATAGACCCATAGAGTACAAGCAGTTGTACTACGCTGTCAGAAGTACCAGGGCTTTAGAGTATTTGTCGGTTTTTCTCGATGAGGAGTTGGAAGCCATCATGAGGTACAGCGAGAAGTTTCCAGTAGATGATGCGAGGATCGCTCTGCAAAATATGGCGAAGACGATACATAGTGAAGCCTACCAGTATATGGATGCGAAGATATAAAGACATCTCTTTGGAAATAAGAATCTAAAGTTTAGTTTGGGTAAAATCTATCATAGAATTTGTTCGTCAGTACAGGTAATGATTTATTTATGTCTATATCAATGAATGCCTATACCAATATTGAACTAAAAATGCAATTATTATTTTCATGACAAGCAAATTTGTTTGTAATAATAATAAAAGACAATGATCAAAACTTTACTGTAATATATTATTTAAACAGTAAACATTTAGTTCATGTAACAATCGATTCACTTCTTAAAACTATGAAAACAATCATAAATGCTATAAAAATCAACTTAAACCTTTCAAGAGCAGTTTAAAACATAACTCAAAATCAAAAACCCATTTTAAAAAGGAACTTTTTATCCTTAACATAAATCCATTTACAATACTATATTTAAAGATATTGATATCTTTATGATTACTATTTAAAAGTATTTTTAAATTCTGTAACAAACCCCACATAAGACAGAATGTCCCAACATTATTTAAAAACAATATAATGAGATCTTTGGTTTAAAAACCTGGATATGAGCGGATTGATAACATTTTATTTATAATCTGTCTGTAACTGGCAGAAATAAACACTTATTATAAGCCATTGAAATAATTACTATCGCTTGATTTGATTTCTATATTATTATTTTGTACCCATAATACTAAGTCTAACAAAATCTATGTTTCCCTAACTTTAATTTATAATTATTATTCTTCATTTATAGGTATTTTGTTTTAATTAACAACTGCCTTCACCTGAACATTCTCTATTAACTTGTAGTAACAGCTAAAATGATTTTATCAATCTTTTAATAGTTTGTATTGACTCGCATTCTCCGAACATATCAACATAGGCTTCAGCTTTTTTAGCATTTTCCTCTGATAATAACCTAGTTCGTTCTACCGCATCGGTTTTTAAAATATCTTCTTTAAATTTCTCTAAATCTACATCGGTAACATTGCTTTTAGCTTGTTCTATGTATTTGTACAATTTTGGGTTTTCATTTAGAGCAAAGAGCACAGGCGCACTTACTAATGAATATGATTCTTTGTTAGTTGACGTAAACTTCTGTAATTCGCTAGCTGCTTGCCATGATAAACATAAATGGCAGCCAAAGAGATATGCTAAATCTTGCTCTTGTAGTTTCTGTCCTCCTAGTAACAACGCTCCTTGGCAACCACGTCCAAACAATGATCCACCGTTATACATAGTCCTTAAAGTCCACTCTTTGATTGGAGAACCTAACGCATCACTCACACTTAACGGCAAAGTATCACAGTTTATAACAAACTCATTATTACTATTGCTGTTTGGTACCCCTGGTAACGGCATGTTCTGTCTATCCCTTTCTCCAAAGAACTCTCCTTCGCTCATATCTCTTAACGCTGTTGAAATTAAGTATGATAAATCTTGATTCTTCAATCGTGCAAGCATTCCATTTGCAGTCACAAGTAGATAGTCTCCGATAAGTATAGCAATTTTGTTTGCGAACATATCTGTATCTGTATTTGAATCTCGTTCTTCTATCGGTATGTTTAGAAGCCCTCGGTGTATGTAGTGGCCGGTGCGGATCATTTCTGTCAATTCAGCGAGTATTCTCTGTTGTTCTATTACTGTGTTGGTTTGTAAGGTTGAGGTTGACTTTGGGTTGATGGCTTTGGACAGCAATAGGATGATCAAACCCCAAGGTTGAAGGTTGTTGTGTTCATTGTAAAGAACTGTTTTAGCAGTTTTTATTATTGGGTGATTAGTACTTACCTGAAACAGATTAGAAAATTATAAATATATTAGAACATTACAGTACCTATAGTTAATTTAACATTTTAGTCACAGGTGTCAGGGTATTATTTAATTGTATTTAACCTTCAGCAGTTTTAAGGTTGTTTTAAGTAACATGCGTCATTATTTCCATAAATAACAAACAACTTCAAGAAACGGCTGCTCTCCTTGGCCTTATGTCACATGGCCAACACATATTACATAATAATTATTTGTTTATATAAATAATGCTAAAATGTAATTTCTACTCAAGCGTAAGAGTATTTCCAGGCTTTTATGATAAGAGTGATTCATTTAGCTTCTTAAAATAGTAGTAGAGTGAGGTTATATGTTACAAGATAAGATTAAAGACTCGAAATAATACTTACAACTTTGCGCAAATGCATGGCCATATTAGCGAATTCATCGCTCAATAACCATCTCAGGTTCATGAAAGATGTCGGATATCCAACTATCTTCTCTGCTTCTCTGATAACTTTGCCCCATTGGGCGATGGGAGGCCGAAAAACGAAGTCTTCCTGAGTCGCACTGGTCAACGTACTTTCAACACGAATTTGATGGCCTATCAGCGCCGTTCGGCGTAAATGGCGTATCAGGGCGTAAGACATGATTATTCACTTTCTTCCTGACCGATATTAAATCACAGTCGCATTTAAAATGTGCGATTAAACTAATAATCACAAAAAACACTGTGCCTGCCTCGCCTCGGTAGTGGTTGGTTATGTCATTGTTTTGACATTTTCATTTTGTCATTTCCGTGTTTCGTTTAGAAATCCAGTCTTGAAATAAACGCATTGATGCTTTCAGATTTAGTAAAAATGTTTAATTAATGTCTTAATTTTTTTGTCATACGTGTTAAGATGCTATTAGTTGTTTCATTTAGTTACCACAAGTAATTAAAGTGTATCAAAACGTGATCAAAACAGCAGTTCAAAATTTTACAGGAAAAGTTTAATTTAATTTCTGAACGAACATAAAAAGTTTTCGTTTCTTTGCGCGCCATGCATTTGCTTGCACCTTTCTTGCATCATAATTTTGTTCGCATACATAACATAAGACAATAAACAATTATGTGGACTAGATAAAAATACTTTTGTTTGTTGATTTTCGACACTGGCCCAGTTCAACTTCCTACGTCTATAGCTCACAGCTCAAATTACCATCATAAAGTAACTTTCAATCTCGTTTTTAGATGGTTTTTAGTTTCGTAACTTCGTATCGTGGCTAAATGAGGTATCCCATGGGTGTAAGAAATTCTACATTAAAGACCACATGGTAAAGAGTTCCTTCCTACTAGCTAGTTTTTAAATGATGAAAGTTTAGTAGTGAAATATGGACTGTCAAATGGGGCTGACAACTCGTCGCGTTCGCGTCGATGGCTTAACGTGTTCCCGATTGACGGAAGGAAACATAATTCTATTTTAATATTTAGGTACTTAGGTATAGCTTTTACCTATTAGGAACTATAGGAATTGAACCCATAACCTCCGCATCGATGGTATCATTGAGAGTACAGGATAAATCCGTAAATCCGTCTGAACGATTCCTATGTTTCCCATCCACCTAGGAGGTAGAATCCAGGAGTCTGACTGAGGCCGGCGCCAAATACCTTACTTACTTACTGTATACCGACCGTCGGTGTGGGGATATGCCATATTTTAGCCCGGTTGAGCGACTGTCTTTGAACAACTGCCTCTAGAGAGCGGTAAAATGGCCCATACTAAAAAAATGCCAAATGTGAAATCATAGAAATAATGCCAAATGTGTTTCGTCAGTGTTTTGGTGTGTATTATATTATCCTTGGTTTTGGTAAATACCCGCGCTCTCGTCGAGTCTGTGTCGGGTTCGGGTCACCGTAGGTCTTCAATAGAGTCAAGAACATTGCAAAACAAGAAGAAAGATTGATTGGAGAAATAGTTGGTCGCGTTATAACGCTAAAACTTAAGTCCTTCTTAAAACGTAATTCTCTGAACTGGAATAAGCCGATAATTCGCAGTAATTACAACCAACGATTTATTACTGTAACCGCTCACGGTCACGTAACCACTTGGTGATTACTGGACAGCATTATGAAGGATTAACAATAAATACTCCTCAGCCACAATTAGCTATTCCATTTTAGATTTTATCGACGAAAACGCTTAATAAATTCTGAACGTTAACGCTACCGACCAATCACATGTCGGCGCGCCATAATTCAAAAATAGAAGGGTCAGGTTGGCCCGCTGGCAAGACGGTGGCTCGTCCGTAGCAATTAAAAATAAAACTCAAGTATAATTTGTAGCTCGGTTATACACCCCTGGTACTCGGCCAGCAAAAAGGAGCAAAAAGTACAAAAAAAACCTGGCATTTGCATTTTGATCGGTGCATTTCTGATTGAGTGAGGTCTTTTCTTCGGACGAAGAGAGTTTTTTTTTTTTGGGAATGATAACATCTCGGATGGTATTTTTAAGTTGTTCCCTGCGAGGTGCTTATCAAAATATGCCGGGAATTATTTTGGATAAGTGTTCGGACTAAAACAACTTGGTCTTTCGAGTTCTTAAAAAGGTTTTCGTAGTTTAGATATTTGTATAGCCTTTCTGATGGGTGTCGAGCTTGGTGTCGAGTCGAAGAAAAAAGACGGAAAACGGTTCTTTGTTGATCAAACGCCTGAGAATGTAGCCACTGTATGCCTTCATTTAGTTTAGATTCTTCAGATGCGGAAGTGTCCGCATGACAGATTGCGAGTGCTTTGCTCTTGGAATGGAACGGAATCCAACTATTTAGGATCAGCCGTTAAGCATGATCTCTGCAGAGTGATCCTCCCCGCTATGGGGCCCTTTCCCACGTATATCTCAGTCGAGACACGTCGAGATAATGCAATGTCTAGCGTGAAAGGCTCTATGGCTTTTCTGATGAGTGTCAAAAAAACACGAAACGTCTTTCAGACAACTTTAAAGAAACGAGAAAAGGAGGATGCCATTCTGAAAAAAAAAAAAAAACTTCACCGCAGGTACCTACAAGTCGTACAAGGATCTTTTGGCGCGTGGGTGACATTGACAGCACAGATTACCTAGTATACATAACCAAACGGACATGTATACTAGGTAATCTGTGCTGTCAATGTCACCCACGCGCCAAAAGATCCTTGTACGACTGTATATGAAGTGTATGTAAAAATTCTCCTAAGTATTTCCACATACACTTATAGAATACCTTCGACGTACACCTTGATCCCATCAAATATGTTTTAACAAAAAAACCATCAACGCCCCTCAAAATTGCCCATATAAAGGTGCGTCCACATGAAAATTTATACCTCTTTATTTTTTATGTCGGGTCCGGGTATTATACTCTTGATACAGAGATTTTTAGTTTTTAGCTATGAGGATCATCTTCAGAAGTCCATTCGCGTACAAAAGATAATTTTTTGAAAGTCATCGTGTGATACCTAAATGAATAAACCAAAGCAAATTTTCATTTCGCATCTAAAGAAAACCATGTACTTAGCGATGGGCTGACAACCTGTCGCTATTATAGTATGAGACGTAAGAAATTTAAATTTCGCTGCGGGCAGGGTTTGAACCAAATACAAATACAAATCGTTTATTTTATAATCACATATTACATTACAATGCATTACACAAAAAATAAAAGCAGAGTATGAAACGGGCATAAGCACAGCTTCCAGCTGGTTTTAAGCCTACCCCTAGTCATTCACGGGCGACCAGCAGCGACCTCTGGATTGTCACACACACATTTCAATCTAAAATTGCTCTCATTAGTCAGACGTGGCGAAAAAGCCCTTTACTAAGCGTTAAACGCTCTGCATACCACGTAAGAGACAAAGGCGCGATTTTATGTATGTGTGTATGTTGCACGTTGGTGGGACGACCTCGCGTATTAGCGGGCGGCGTGCAGTTAGATGTAATTGTGGGGGGCGAACAGATTACAGATAAAATACAAGTTTATAATGCTGAGCCGGTGCGAGAACAGAAATGGTGGATCACTGGAGGGGCTCAAGAAAAACCTTTACGTTGTCACAGACGAAGGCACTCACTCACTCCAGTTAAACTGATACTTACTAGGTACTCCACATCCAAAACTAAAAAGTAGACATTAAACCCCTATTAGACCATGCGATATCAAGACAGACTTACTAAGACTTAGCATAGTGTAATAGGACTTAGCAAGTTAGTCTGTCTAATTAGACCGATCGAGTGGATTCGGCCGTGCTTACTTGCTTACTTGCTTGACATCGCGTGGTGTAATAAGACTTAGCACGCTTAGACCGCTCAGTCAGCGCTCATCCGCCGCACAGGACAGACGTCTGTATTTTGATTATATGGAGTAATTAATTTCAAAAGATGTTCAAAGTTAGCAACTCCTACTCTAAAGAGTCAGATGGTTCCAAAACACTCAATATTTGCATATTTGATAATTTTTCCCGCAGCAGTAAATACTTCTTTACCCATATTCTTCTTTTGTTTTTTTAATATTTATTCATACTAATAGTCGCGGTAAGAGCTACGGCAATTTTCTGGTATTTCTAAAGTTTTCCCATGACTCTTACGACAACCGTCGCTGACAGAGTCCGCCTTGCAAATGAGTTAGCATGCGGTATTCAGCACAGTGTAATAGCGAGCTTGTCTAATTAGACTGTTAGACTGTCTTAGTAAGACTGTCTTGATATCGCATGGTCTAATAGCGGCTTTATACAACGTGTAACAGAAACAACGGTACAAGGATCTTTTGGCGCGTGGGTGACATTGACAGCACAGATTACCTAGTATACATGTCCGTTAGGTTAGGTTACGCGCCAAAAGATCCTTGTACGACATGCATCGAAAAATGTTTGAATCTACCCATGAAACTGAATAACTTTATCTAAGAAACATAGGTCGAATAACGAAAAAAAAATGGGGACTTTCATACAAAATGCATCAGCTGATGGCGAATTTACTATGGGAAGTCAATTTTTTTTTTCGTATTTCGATTCGACCTATGTGCCTTAGTGAAAATTGTTCAGTTTCATGGGTAGATTCACACATTTCTCGATGCATATACCCTTTCTGTTACACGTTGTATAAATACATAAAGTTACGCCTTTATACTTTACGGGGTAGGTAGAGCATAAAACGCCTCGTAAAAAGCGCCATCGCCACGTCTGACAAAAATTGAGGGCAATTTTTGATTGAAATGTGTATCGTTTTATTGATAGTTTGTCAGCCCATCGCCTAAATAACAATATATTGAAACCCTTGAATCCCTTGGCTGGTTTTTACAGCATGCCCTGGAGGAAAGGCAGCTGGAACATTCTATGTATTTCTATCACTCCCAGTCCAGCATTGAAGAAAAAAAAGTAGAGCCTTTTTAAAAAGCTCACCTGGTATCATGTAAAGCGGCGGCGAGATCAAAAGATGCGCGCGCGCACTCATTGTACATTGTACGCTAATGCAGCCCATTGAGAGATGCTATACTTTTGCTATAGAACCTTTATAGAGCCTTTATAGCGCTTATAGATCACGGGGATATAGTTGTATAGGCTTGCATGATTGTATGAGGAGGCTGCGTTTGTTGGGTAGACTTTTTTTTAACTATAGCATAACTAAGCGGTTTGCCTAAAGTTTAAAGAGTTTTACTATGGGAACTACATATTTTTCAGGAGTAATAAGTAGCTTTTACTTCTGAATAATGTAGCCTTGTAACAATTTTAAAATAGGCATGTTGACAGGGTGGCTAAAAAAATTCAAAATACTTAAATCTGATGGCCATAATACTGTTGATCTCATTCATCATTTAAAAAATAAATACATATTTTGATTTAATAATCGAGTTAAAACTATAGAAGTTATTGTTTTGAGTAGACAATATTTACTTGAGAGTGACGTCATAACTCAGTATTTTCATACAAAAAAGCGTTTTTGACAGTTCATAAAAAGTTGCTGATTTGACTAGTAGGCAAAAAGCGTATTAATTTAAAAATAATTCTTTTTAATTACTACGGGCTTTTATTTATTTACGTTTCCAAACACGGCTTCTAGAGCTTCTAATGAGTAATAAAAAACAAAATTGGTACCTACTTATATTTTTAAATATTGTTATATTTTTAATAAAAAAACGGTAACAAAGTACCTTGGTTTGGTACCATGCTTGGAAAACAAAAACCTATTCCAAAATGGTTCTAGTCTGGTGGTTCAAGGGGTAGTTCCGCTATTCCATACTAGATGGCGCTACAAGTAACGATTTTAACATGCTTTGGTATGAAATGAATAAGTTAGTAATAATTTTTATTTCAACTAAAATGTAATATAAGAATTTAAAATGGCATTTTTTAGTGAATAATGTATCAAAAATGCCTGTGAAGTAATAAATATTTACCAACTTACTCAGGTCACCTTTGGATTCCTACTTACCCCGTAAAAAATAATGGCGTGACTATAAATAAGCATGTACTCCATGCATGTAAATATATAGAAGGTGCATTGGTCTAGCATCTAAGCTGAATATTACTCAACATTCAGCTAGAGCAAATAAAAATACTCAAACAAACCCACAAAGTCACGTTCATAACTATCTCCATAAACCAGTTCAGTTCAGTTCAGTTCAGTTCATTTATTTCACGATTACAGGTTTCAAAATTAAATTAAAATATATCAATACAAATAATGTCATCCGTAATGTGATCGCCAAGAGTATACAATATTAAATAATATACATACATACACATACACAAATCACGCCTTTATCCCTAGAGGGGTAGGCAGAGCAAAAACGACCTAATAATCAAAAGTCGTTCTGCCACGTCTGACAAGTTTTGAGGGTTATTACAGATGATAATGTATATTGCTATAGTGACAGGTTGTCAGCCCATCGCCTATAAATTGCAATACACTTATACCCTCGAATCCCTTAGCTGGTTTTTACAGCATGCCCGGGAGGAGATGCAGCTGGCACATTCTATGTTTTTCTATCACTCCCAGTCCAGCATGGAAGATAAAATAATATAAAATGTCAAATAATAATAAAAGAAAAAGCAATAATAATTAATATTAATTACAATTTAAAATTCATGTCACTACTTAGTATGGAAATGGAAATTTATATATTAATTAAAAATTAAACTTAAATTAAAAATTACAATTAATATACTCTGTTACAGAGTAAAATGCATTTTCCAATAAAAGGATTTTTTCCTGTCGCTAAAAACACTCCCATTCCATACCTAGGTCTTACTAAATGCTAGGATACCTAGACTAGACTAGTTAGTACCTAACTTCGGGGGGAGGTGTGCAAACGACCAGGGTAATGTGTTTCTGATTGCACTGCATTTATATTACAGTTTTTCGGTTTTTCGGGTGAATATTGTCATTTTTTGCTTCCATGCTGGACTGGAAGTGATAGAAAAACATAGAATGTGCCAGCTGCATCTCCTCCCGGGCATGTTGTAAAAACCAGCTAAGGGATTCGAGGGTTTCAGTGTATTGCAATTTAGGCGATGGGCTGACAACTCGTCACTATAGCAATATACATAATCATCTGTAATAACCCTCAAAACACGTCAGACGTGGCAGAATGACCTTCCTTAGGTAGTTTTTGCTCTGCCTACCCCATTAGGGATAAAGGCGTGATTTTATGTATGTATGTAATGTATGTTATATTGTCATTTCTGCAGTTGTGGTGTTTTAGAAAAAAGCATTGTGTCGATTTTTCGAAACTTTGTCCTTTTTTGAAACATTTTCAACAACAATATATTACCCAGAAGAATTTTATTTTTGTTTCTTGTTTTGTAAAATACAAACCTACATACATACATAAAAACACGCCATTATCCCTAATAGGGTACGCAGAGCAAAAGCGACCTTAATAAAGGTTGTTCCGCCACGTCTGACAAGTTTTGAGGGTTATTTTATTACAGATTATTATGTATATTGCTATAGTGACGGGTTGTCAGCCCATCGCCTTAAGTGCAATACACTGAAACCCTCGTATCCCTTAGCTGGTTTTTACAGCATGCGCGGGAGGAGATGTAGCTGGCACATTCTATGTTTTTCTATCACTCCCAGTCCAGCACGGAAGTATATACAGGGTGTAAAAAAAGGTACTGCGTTCCTTTAAACCTCATGTTCTACTCATAATACAAAACAACTTTCCCAAAGTACAAAAATTTAAGCTCGAAAAAAAAATTTGCCTTTTCCATACAAAACTGGAGATCCCGGAGAGCATCTTTGTATGAAAAAGACAAGATTTTTTTTCGAGCTAAAATTTTTGTGCTTTGGGAAAGTTGTTTGGTATCATCAGTAGAACATGTGGTTTAAAGGAACGCAGTACTTTTTTTACACCCTGTATAACCCTGCATAGGTACTTAATATGGATGAACCACAACAACAAACAATTGGGGAACCACGACTTTATTTTGTACATATTCAAATCCTCATTGCTAATTTTCGTTAATTTTTATATTACACCAAAATTTGCCGTCAGAAGTAACAAAACCAGAAGTTATTACATTTTTATATTCCTCAAAACGGTTCTTGCAATTTTCCCTTTACTTCAGATTTAGAATAAGGTAGACACCGTTCAACGTTCCGTTTTACGCAGCGTTCCGCGTTTTATGCGTCGTAAATTCGTAAATGCGATCCTTTTCACTCAGTGGCGAGTTGGCACTACGATCATGGCAGGATCAATGGGGTTCAACTGCTGTGTTGTAGTCCAGTACTTGGTTATTCTACTCGTAAAATGAGAGGTTGGAAAAAGACGTAAAATTACAGTAAAACATTTACCTACCTGTTTTTTACATGGCTACATAGTTTTGCGGTTTTATCTGGTAGATGTCGAAATTTTGATTACTTTGGCTGAATGTTTGATCAAAATGTAAGATGATTGATTTCTAGTAATAAGTTAATGTGGTGTGTGATAGCACGGTACATGTCAGGGGTCTATTTCCAAGTATACAATAAAATCTGCACCTATGTCTACTTCTAAGAAGTATCAACAGATGGCGCTAGTAGGTTTTTAAAACGCGGTAACGTTGTGCTTTCGGCTGAATACGACATAACACGTGATTTTTAGAATCGCATCGATCGAATGGACGCCGTATTTTTTTAAATTAAAATTTTTGTAGGAGATGTTCTTTATTTAACATCTCTATTGTAACAACTGAACAACTAAATAAAATTTGAATCTGAACAACCGAACTAAATTAGAGAACAATTCATGACACTTTACCATTTTCACATGAATATTTAATTGATTTTTGGGTAGATTACTGTAGTCTCTACTTTATTTAGCGACTTTCATTAATAATTTTGTAAAAATTTTCCTTTCTTTCCAGAGAAATATTTTTTTTTGATATAAATGATTTATTCCAAATAATTAACCCACGGCTGGTTGCGTGGGGTTTGTGCCTAGGTCTTTGCTTCAAAATTTAATGTAGAAGGTTAAGGTGGGCATAAACTTCACATGACCAAGTGACGGTTAATTAAATACAAAAGCGCGCCCTCAAATTCTATGCCTGTTCTCTTTTCGCACAGACTCTAAAGTGTCATAACATAATTATGACATTAGCATAAAGACACTAGCGCCACCACCCAGAGGTAAAGTTATCTGGCGCGGACTCTAGGAGCCGATGATGAAAAAAAAAAAATCTTATTTTCACAGGAAAACTAATTTAGTAGCGGTTGTTTGCTCTCACAATGTATACTTCTAAAACGTCTCAACAGATGGCGCTAGTAGGTTTTTAAAACGCGGTATCGCTGTGTTCTTGGCGGAATACGACATCACAAAAGAATTCCCTCTCTGCATAATATCTCAATGACCTTCAGCGTTAAGCCTAGTTAGGAAGGAGTGGGAACTCCCACGGCCGAAATCATTCAGGAATAAAAAATAGACTTTTTGAAAAGTTGTCTTAATAAGGCAACTTCTTTGTTAAGTCTGTAACATCTATCGGTAATGAAAATAGGTAAGATAGAGTATCTATATCTAAACCGGAAGCAAAAAGAATATCCCGGGTGTAAGGGTCAGCTTCCCGCAAATAGGGGTTGTTCAGTTAACGAAACTGAACAACTTTCACCAAAAATCCGATAAAAAAAAAAAAAGGCTTTTCCATACAAAAATACAAATTGTCTGATCGAGATGGTCATTTTGTATGGGTAGGTAAGTCAATTTTTTTTTCATTTCTAATATTATTTTTCAAAAATTCCAAACGTTAGCAGCCTGTATCGGTCAGTCCACTACTGCTGAACATAGGATAGGCCTCTCCCGTGGCACGCCTCACAGCTCAGCTCGGTCTTCAGCCGTGACGTAACGACGTCACAATCATATGCTGAGCAATGTGTTAATCGCCTTCGCTTCATTGAAATGGAGAAAACTTGTCATTGATTCCTGGACTAAAATGGGGGGCGGAGGCACGCGGGTTCAGGGGGGTTAGAAAAGGGGGGGCGGGGAAGTGACGTCGCCTCAGCGTGTGAAAATTACATTCCGAGCGCGGCTCGCATATCTATCACTGGCAAATTTAACTTTAGTTACGGAACGTACCCCGTTGTTGGTGTATGGAAAACTGGGCGGATCTTTGTTTGTCTGTTTGCCTTTTCGTATGGGATACGTGCTGATATTAGATTTTGTTTGGTGTAATAAAAGTGGTGTTTAAACTGTTCTTACATACATGAAGCAATAACTGCTTCCGTGGTCTAGAGGTCTGAGCCATGGGCTCACGACCCGGAGGGCCCGCGTTCGATTCTCGGCGGGGGATGACTGTGTTGTTGTTTCTAGTTTGGTTAGGACATTGCAGTCTGATCAGTGATAATCTGATTGTCCGTAAAGTAAGATAATCCATGCTGTCAGACAGGCGTGTAAATACTACCGAAGAATAGCTCATATGGGTTGCTCAGTCAAATGAACAACTGAAATTTTTCAAATGTTTTTTTTTCTTAATTTCCTATTCTTCTTCTTAGCGAGTGGATTTTAGAGTCAAACAACGACATGATAAATTTCCCATTGAAAATGACAATTTTGTATGTTTTTTTTCATTTCCTGAAAGAATTTCCTGGAAAATTTTTTTTCAGTTTCGTTGACTGAGCAACTCCCAGAGACTGCTCTCTGTTGCGCTGTCTCTTACACTCAGTATATTATAGTGATGGGATTATGTTATTCTATGTCGGCATCACAAGGACCATGTTTCAACAAATTCAGTATAACCCGTGCACATAAAGAAACGATCTATAAATGGCCGACGCTCGCATGCGTTCTCGCTCACTCTCTATTAGGTAGAGCGAGCACGCATGCGAGGCGGACCAATCACGAAGCGAGCCGACGCCATTTTCAGATCGTTTCTTTAAACGCACGGCTTATATTAACAAATTAAATTTTATTATGCGCACAACACCAAAACTGCGCTCAATCCAGCTTAACTTTCCCTATCGAGTCAAAACACAACCTTACGACCTTTTCAATGTACAGGGTGTTAAAAAAGTACTGCATTCCTTCAAACCACATATTCTACTGATGATAACAAACAACTTTGGCAAAACACAACATTTTTCGCTCGTAAAATGCCTTGTCCACACAAAATGGCAGATTAGGAGCATTTTTGAATGAAAACAGTTTTTTTTTTCGAGCTATACAATTATCAGTAGAACATGTGGTTTAAAGGAACACAGTATTTTTTTAACACTCTGTATTAACTTTCCTACCGCAATATAGCAGATTACCAGGGTGGCATGAATCACGAGATGTCGATATCTTTCAATAATCCAATCAAACATATCCGTACTAATGTTATTGTCAAAAGGGGTGTCGGATGCGGTTTCGGGGAAACGTTTGCTCGATTGTTGCTTAGGAAATGTGTACGTACATTTTCTCTACTTATAGTGAAGAAAGAAAACTGGCCTTTATGGATTTCGCCATTAGAGAGTTACTTTATCTCGGAGTAAGAAAGGCTACTTTTTACCGTGGAAAAATATCTTACTTTCACGGAAAACCTCACGAAGTTAAGGTTGCAATTGAAACCGAGGCTCGGGAACCTAAGTATCAACTGTTATGAACATTGCACACACACAGTATTAAGTTCATTAAGATGTACTTAGATATTGAATCATGAATCGGAATAAGCGATAATTCAAAAATCTAATGAAATTATTAAATAGATTTATAAATTAACTTTCAAAAGTATTTGTGACCGACAAATACTACTATTAAAACATGTTAAAATTTTCATATTCCAATTACTGCAACTTGCCAGAAACGCGTCACTGCATAAATTTATCCATATTTTCGACAAAATGAAATTCGACCAAACGTACCACCTTTACTAGATCCATTCTAATGTTATTGTCAAAACCGCCATTGTCCGAAGCGAACATCAGAATGTCTAGTCACGTATCAATAGAGAGGGATGGTGATATACAAGGGCCATATGTTAGAAAGAGATGAATGTAGCTAAGTAAACAATAGTTATGTGGCGAAGTGAACGAGCGTATTTCAAAACTTCAGGTTTGGAATAAAAAGATGGACTACAAAAAAATAAATCTAATACAAATAAAGGACGATTACATACATACACATACATACATAAAATCACGCCTTTATCCCTATTGGGGTAGGCAGAGCAAAAACGACCTAAATAAAGGTAATTCCGCCACGTCTGACAAGTTTTGAGGGTTATTATAAAGGTGATTATGTATATTGCTATAGTGACAGGTTGTCAGCCCATCGCCTAAATTGCAATACACTGAAACCCTCGATTCCCTTAGCTGATTTTTACAGCATGCACGGGAGGAAATGCAGCTGGCACATTCTATGTTTTTCTATCACTCCCAATCCAGCATAGAAGTAAGGACGATTACTACTCAAATTATACTGGGTGTAAGGGACAGCGTACCATAAACTGTTAGGGGTTGCTCAGCTAACGAAACTGAACAACTTTCGCTATTTTGATTGATTTTTTTTTACTTTTTCATACAAATTATCTGATCGAGGTGGTAATTTTGATTTATTGTGGACGTGGTCATAAAAAAATACCGGAGAGAATTTTCCAGTCAAAGTTGTTCAGTTTCATTGGCTGAGCAAACCCTAACAGTTTATGGTACGCTGTCCCTTACACCATGTAGAAACAAATTTTTTTTTTTGCTAGGTATATATTTGATTATTCTTTATAATCGTAGCTTAAACAACAAACTCTCTCTCTTAATCTTTAATTTAAGATGGCCATGGACGAAGAAGTTTAGATTTACCAGCATATTTAAGAGCTAAAATTAAATTTTGAAATAGGCTTCTACATTATTTATGATATTGTTCAGATTACTTCCGTTAGTTATACCTTGATCCCAACTGTAATTCCGTTTAAACTCTTAATTCAGCTTCATAGGTTGAAGGAGTTATGTAGTGGGGGGGCGTCGTCATGTATTACGGGTAGGTACCATTAGGTACTAACCTAGCTAACCTTACCTACTCATGGTTTTTAACTCAAATTAGTTAGAAAGTCAATTTTTGTTTAATACCAATTAGTGGTACTCACAGACACAGTGGTTTCCAAACATATGGCCATTCTTATGATTGGTACCTACCTAATCTACCAATTAGCACCCACTAGCACTTGAGAGCCAAGCGATACCTGTCTAAGGTTTCAGCAGATTCAATTTCAATTTTAAAATACTTTATTTGCACACACATAAAGCGGTAATAAACATAACAAAAGTACAACAGAGGCGGCCTTGCTGAAGCAGCTTCGTAGTCCTTCTGGTTGGTACACAGGAATGCGAAAGATATCAATCTGCTACTTAGCAATAAAGTGGCTACTTATCTAAAACTCAAGTTCTTATTTAACCGGCTTTCTAAACAATTGCAGAATCAGAAAGAGATAGAAATAGAGTCAGAATTATAGGTATTTAATATAAATCCTAAATTTTGATGATCCACACCTGGGTCCAAATTGCATTTTCTATCTATCCCCGGCCTACCCTCATAGCTGACGTGACGCAATTTCCCCGGCATCACCGGCAGCTAATTTAAGACGGGTCGCGACATGTTTATTGGTTAATTAAAGTTTTACGCGGAAACAAACAGTATCACCCCGCACCCCGCACCCCGCCCGCACTCTTAGCCTGCAGGTACGGTCAGCATTTAAGCTAACAAAAGCGAATAAACAAGAAAAAATTTGCAGATCAGCAAAAGATGTTTGACAAAACTTCTTTTTACGAAGTATTAAAAGACTTTAAGGGGATCCCCGGTGCCGCCAGCGCCCTCATCAGTTAAAAAAATCAATACTCACTGAAAACGCAATGAATCGAAAATCCGGTAAACCAGATTAAAGAATAGGTACCTACTGAAGTTTGTTTTAAGCACTATAAATTCATGATTCAGTGTTTACTGCAGTTACAAATACCAAAAGTGCTAAAAGTGGCCGTTTTTCACAAATTTTCCTTCTGTTACTACCAGAAACTATGAATTGCAACTTTATGATGTTCTAAATTATCTTCTTTGCTTTTATTTCAATCTGGTTTACCGGATTTTCGATTAATTGCTTTTTCAGTGAGTAATGATTTTTTGACTGATGAGGGTGCCACCTGGCTCAGGGTAGCTGCACAGCCGGGAAGGAATTACAGATTATTTATTAGTTTAAAGTGAAGCTAAGTTTTGAAAAAGGTGACATTATGTTTAAAAGGGAAGTCTGACATTCTCTATGTTATTTTTATAAACGTTAAGTAAAAGAAATACCATACAATACATAGTGATCTTTTTCGAAGCTATGCTTTTTTCGTTGTTACAAATCCGTAGTTAAATTTGTTCAGATGTGACATTTTATCCTTTTCTGCTGTCTGTACTTTGCCGAAACACCTGAAGGCTGTGAAACAATAACCGAAGTTCACAATTTACCCGCTATCCCGATTAGCCCCCACCTCCCCACGCCCGTGGTACATGGATAACCCCGTTTTAATTACTTTACGTTTATTTATAGTTTCAGAAAGTTCAAGTCTAATTGTCTATGATTAAACTGTTTTTAAAAACTGGGCAGGCCTTTGAATCTTCTTCTTTAGATTCCGATAGACTCTGGTTTTAAGTTTTAAACCACATTTAGGTCCATCAGAGCAATAAAAAAAAACATAGAATTTACCAGTTATTTCTATTTACGGAAATGCTGTAAAAAACCACAAATGGTGATCGAGTATGAGCATCAATGAAAAAGATTTGTCAATAGGGGCGAGAACACTCTATTTTTCCCGTAATAGTCCTCCCAACCGATTTTCGGTGATGGCGGCCAAGAGATCGACCAACTGCGCTGGACTGGTTATAAGTGCCCAAGTGTTTGCGCAACACACAGGTCCAGTCTCTATACCTTCAATATTTTATTTTGATGAGACAGATAGACTGCATGGATACTTAACTTACTTTTCGGACAATCAGGTGATCAACAACAACACAAGATCAATGTCCCCCGACGGTAATCGAACCTAGGACCTCCGGGTCATGAGGCCATGGCTCAGACCACTAGACCACGGAGGCAGTTATGCTATGCATCATTTTAATCTAAACAAATAATTGATTTCACAAATAATAGATAACAACATTGGTAGCAATTCGTGGTTGCGAAATATGTGACTTAACTAATATAAGTTCATACCTGTCGCTTTCTATCATAAGAGAACAGAACGGGATGGCAATAATTTTAGTTGAGATTTAGTTAAGTCGGGATGGTTACGAATTGGCCCCATTAACAATCTAAAACAAATCTAACCCATTGTTTTCATTTACTGGTAGTTAGTTTGTTCATTAAAACATGACAAATAGCAGAAGTGTAATAACTACAGGGTGTAGCCGACTTTTATTAGTGCATTCGGCCGCTGCTCTGATGATTCAACCTTAAGATACAGGGTGTTCACATTAAGTTTCTCATTATACCGGATGTAAGGGACAGCGTACC
>JARACY010006075.1:0-18972 GCA_029255725.1 Scrobipalpa atriplicella
GTGTAGCAAAACGTATTACATAACTTAATTTATATGTTCTAATCCTAGGTAAATAAGAAAAATTGGTAAGTAAAAAGAAAAGTGCAGTAATACTTAGTATCTTACTAATCTGTGAGGGTGTCTTTGTGTGAGTGTGTATGAAAATGACGCACGTTTTGTTAGGTAGGTAATGTAGGTATATATGAATGCAATTGTTGATGCAATTATTATAGGTATAAATAGTGTTGTTTATCTATTGTATGTACGTAAGTTATTACAAAAACGTAGTGTAACCATGCCAATAGTTAATAGTTAAACCGATCGACAACTGGATAACAAAAATACTCGATTTTAATTTCCACCCAAATCTGCGGGTGAACTAATAAATTCCCAAACATAATATTGAAATGGACCTCGGGGGTGGAATTAAATCCGACAATTGTATAATTTATGCATCGCCACGTACCCTGGGGTGTCGTGGACGAGCATCGACATTCACGTTTTTGCTGAGCTGAAATTGAACGACCTTCGTGTTAATTGTTTTATGTTAGGCGGCCATTTTAATGACCTTTGACCTGGCAATGATAATTTTGTGGTACCACCTGTTATACCTCTAGATAACATCGCCTAATGGTAGCTCGCTGGTTCGTAGTTGCTAAAATCACGACATAACTAATATAATGTCATTTTCTATCATGAGAGAACAGAAAGGGATGGCAATAATTTTAATCAAGATTTAGTTAAGTCGCCTACATTGTTATTTTATGCATAAGCCTTAATTGATCGAGGTTTTCCATATCGCGTCACAAAAAATTGTACCTGTATCAAAACGGAAGAAAACTACTTTTTTTGTTAACGTTTTTATGTTTCTGAATTTCCTATCGTATTGCTCAGTGTACGATATTGTAAGTGTAAAAATGCTAGCGCTACAAACTGTGTCACGAATAACAAGGGCCAAATAAAGTAGTTTCATTTTATGTCGCACTTTATGTGGCTACCTACTCCGAATGTTTTACTGCAGATGGACCTCACGACTTTAACGACACTGAATCAGGTCTGCCCGAACTGAATAACTAAAGAGAAAATAAAATAACTGGACAACAAAGCATGTTTTTATAGCACTGCATCAGAAATTCCATTTCTTTGACTCTACCCTGGAAGCTGAAACTGTGTATAGAAACAAGCATCTGAATTCAGACAGATACTAAAATAGGAATTCGCCAGTTTTTTTAAGTTATGCAGATTGAATAGATATCTAGCAAGATTTTAGTAACATTGTTATCTTTGTATTCGTTTATGTACTTAATATTAATTTTATATCTTCCAGTAAGTGTTCCAGTTCCAGAAGCATGCAATGTTTTTGACAATTACCTGAGGCTTATCATCTTTCTAACTCAAATTTTACGACAGCCTGGAGAAAAGACGACCTTTATAGGTTCTCCTCAGCTTTTGTACTTAACCCGACATCACACGATAAAAAAAAAAATTAGATCCACAAGAGAAATTGATGTGCGGTAAATTTTCCTACAGGTCTCTGCTATGATTCAAAAACAATCAAACGAACAATGTTTTGTAGTAACTCAATACTGCGTACTCGGTTGTCGCTTTAATTTATATGCAAAACATCCCGACACCACCCCATGTCCCTTGTAGATAGCTCCTATTCACACTCGTGCCCTTTCAATATTCATTGCTGCTTTTCGTTGATATGAGTGTCACAGGTATAGACGAAATGCTGCAATGTACTGCATGACTTCATCAGAAGATGTTTGAGGGTAGAGCCATACGACACCGCGTGACGAGATGTAATGGCGCGTAAACGAGTCTGCAGACTGCAACATGGCGGCGAAAATTACAGATTATTTGAAGCGAGGAGAAAATATTATCATGAGAAAGAAGTATGATGCTGTTACATCTTTAGAATAAATTATGTATAATTTTTTATACTACACCTATTTGGAAAGTATATTAGTTCTTACTTAAAAAAAGGAAAGTACGTAAATCCAAGCGAACAAATATGCGGGCGGCAAAAATATATGGGATTTACTTTCTCCCCTAGGGGAGAAAGTATTTTCTCCCCTCCTATTTTTTTTTTAAATTCATAATTCAAAACTAGAAACAGGCGAATGCCAAAAAACAAAAAGTTTGTATGTCGAAGCCCACAAAATGATACTGGCCACTTACATTTTTTGGCAGTATGTGCTTTGCTTCTTTTGTCTCTTTTATATTTTTAAGTAAAAAATATGGCAAAATCAACATGTCCGCGCGAATTCTTTTTCGTTCTTTGATTTATATGACTTATTTAATGTGACCCGATGTTTCAAATGTCAACAGTACGGTCACTCAGCCAAATTTTGTCGAGACACCGACTCTACATGTGGCCATTGCGGCCATATTGGCCACAGTATTAAGGAGTGCACCAAAAAGGAACAACCGGAAAAGTGTGCAACCTGCCAGCGCTTTAACAAACCAAGCTCCCACAAGACTGGAGATGAGACATGTCCAGCAAGGAAAAGCGCCGAAATGAGACTCCTGAACTCCATAGACTATGAGGGCGCCTAGGGCGCCGCGCCTCTTGCGTATATATAATCAGATCTGCTGCATACCTAAATTTTATCGCGTATAATGACCTAGTTCCATCTTAACTTTTTCCGACTAGAAACAGAAACTGCTTAGACCACATTTTAGCCAAAACAACGTATCCGCTTAAAACATTAGACATTACTCAACATCGACCTTGACTGACCACAATGCGGAAGTGCTGAGCATGCAAAAGACACTTTCTAGGACAGATATCAACTTTAAATGCACAAAACTAAATTACAACACTGCAGCACCCGACATTGAAAAGTTGGATATAATATGACCCCAATATTTGACATGACCGATGCAAATTTTGCTATGGACTTCCTTATTTTATCACCTCACTTACCACTATAAACATAGTTGCCTAGTTTTACATTTCTTTTTTACTGTCCACTAACACATAGAAATAAGAAAATACTAACACAAATTTTATAAGAGTAAATCAGTAATTAGTATATTCTTCACAAACATTAGACCATAAGTAATTACAATTTCGATCATATTTTTGATCACTAGTGTGAGATACCTAAGATACAGGTAAATATTTACTTAGTTTAGGTATCAAAACACTAATTTTCAGATTTTAATTAAGTTACCTAAGTCCTACCAACTGTAAATCATACAGCCTGTTTACATTCCTTCATTTAAATAAGTAATTTAAAAATTAATAAGTTATTTGATATTTTATACTAGTCCGTAAGTAATAACTGTAAACATTTAAGAAATAAAAATAAATTATTATTATTATTATTATTATTAATGTAAATTAAGTGTTTAGTGTTTTCGATGTAATGTGTAACTGTATTAATATGTGTTTTGTTTGTTTGTGTTCTGTTCGCATGGATGATGACACTTCAAATGTTCTTAAGTTATCTTCTCGTGTAAGTGATATCATTCTTTATCTTACAAGGATTTTTGATTATATTTTCCTCATAGGTGTAGTATAAAGCACTATGTATAACTCGGAAGAAAATGCGATTCCCAACTCGTGTGTATTGAGGCCCTCAGCTGCGCTTCGGGCCTCAAACTACACCCTCGTGGGAATCAGTCATGTTCTCTCCTCGTTAAACAATGTACTATATATCTATCCAGACCAGTCAAGAAACAAAGTCTTCGATAGGATCCAGAGGTTTTAAAGACCCTGGCATTCCCACACACCTGAGGAGCACAGCAAGTTGTCTAGCACCGGATTCAAGAGGGAGAGTGGTCGCAAATAGGGCGTCAACTTGCGGTGTCTCCTACTACTTAATATAGGAACATTCAGCCTGAATAATCCAAAGACAAAGCCTGTGATGATAGACCCTCGGGAGATAGATCGCATTATAACATAAATCATCTCTATGAATCTTTTGTACAAACTTTTTTGTAAGCTTTCACTATAATTGGTCATACTATTGATAAATAATCCTTTTAAGTTATTAGCTACTTACTTACCGAAATAATGGCCGAAATATATTAGTTCAAAAGTAAATGGCTACGGATAACTCAGTGAAAAGTTGTGAGTGCTGGCCTTAATTAAGTAACAAATGGCTTCACGATACACAATGGCTTAATCAAACCGCATTAAGATAAGGGGAACAAAAGACCCTTTGAGGGACTACTATCCAAGTTATAAGAGCTTCAGTTTGCTACGCGCTACACTTTGTGAAATTTGGCACCTGTGTTTGGCAGAGCTAGGTATTCCGTGCTGTAGCTCTAACGAACTCTAACTAACTGAGTTATCGCCTGTTGGTATAACATTTTCATGTTTTGGACGCAGCAACTCACTTTGGTAGATCTTTTGAATTGACCACTGCGTAACAAAGTTAACTTGAAATAGCGAAAGTGTGCAGAAAGGAAGAGAAGAAACCTTCGCTTCGGCTCTTGCATTGTGCTATGCGCATAGCAAGTCTCAACGATTACACA
Organism: Scrobipalpa atriplicella; assembly: GCA_029255725.1. NCBI lineage: Eukaryota > Metazoa > Arthropoda > Insecta > Lepidoptera > Gelechiidae > Scrobipalpa > Scrobipalpa atriplicella. Next base: position 4,471 of record JARACY010006075.1, read on the forward strand.
ATAGAAAATTTGTGTCAAGTTGTTTTTTCTATTAATATAAAACTGTCCTATTTATCTGCTATCAGCGTATCCCTTGTACTCCACATTTGAAGTCCTCTAAGGGCTCTAATAAAAACTGACAGGATAAAATGATTTATGTGGAGGCTAGATAAAGGGAGTGTCAAGCAAGTGGCATTCCTCGGATAAGATAGCAGAACCGTTTCGGCTGTCACTTGGCGCAAAAACTAAAGACCGCTTTGTAGGGAACAAGCTGATGTTTATCTTTGAGGTGATTTAGTTATTGTGATTTAAATTATTAAAGCGTGTCATAGTAAGAGTAAATTATTAACGGTTGGAACGCAATGTGAGATGTTATTTACAGGAAACGTTGCTGCCCATTACCAAGTATTCTTCAGATGGCCTTCAGTTTTAGAGTCAAGAGCAAACCCGCATTCCGAAAAAAAAAACAATGAAATTTTCGGGTCCAACTTGACTTTTACTAAACCTTTACGGAATGCCTTAATATTCTGTGTTTTTCATAACTGCAAGTTCAGCAAGGTAACTAAATAAAAATTTGCGCCAGAATACATTATATGCCTACTCGTATTTAGGGAACTGACTGTACCAATATTGTTTACTGTTAATGTGGGAAACATATAGGCCCATTAGTTTACCACAATCAGATTGATGTCTAAATAATACGTCTACCTATATACAAACATAGCAGGTTCAAATTAATATAATACACGTAATTAACTAGTTCGTTTGAGTATGCTGATCTGTTATGTCTGTTTTTATGCAGGTATGTATTTATGTATTCGAATAACATGAATTTTCATCTCTATTGTACATTGTTAATTACGTTAGCCTATTTGTTTTTTATTATTTAACTACTTCATTCGATATATTTTTCTCTTTCATATTAATTTATAATTTTCTTAAACCCAAAAAAAAACGATATGTCAAACTTCTAGAACCTCTTAATTGTAGAGTACGTCATTATTCGGTTCGATATGATTTGTCAAAGAAAAAATGTGTCGAAGTTCATCAGAGGCTAAAATTATACTTAGCAAAGTCAAAAGTATTTCCAAAACATGTTGCTTATTTATTTGTAAGTACATCATAATTATTTGCAAATAAAGCCGTTAGCAACTAGCAACAGTGTCTGATTTATCAAAATATTCTATGCAAATGTTTCAGATAAGTACATAAATTATGCAGTTATTTTGTTTGGATGGAATTTACCTACAGCACATATTGGTAGGTACGTATAGACTGCTCGTGATTGTATTCGAGTAGGTACGTGAAAGCGTTGCAAATGTGTTTGTACCTTTTTTTTTTCAAATAGATACCTATGTTAACATCATCTCTTGAACAATAAGGCTGATACCATAAAAAATAATTAATTTTGTCACTTAGCAGGTTTTGGTCGCGCAACTACGATTTATTGTTGGTATGGCTGGTCGAAAAATTACATAACTCCAAACTTTTAAAAAATGTTTGTAGCCATGTTTTTTACAGTTTTTAACAACGTTATAAAAGAATACTTGAGCCGTACCAAACTTTCCCAATTTTAAGCCAAGTCACTGGCTGTGATCTTTAGGCGTTCGCCGTCAAATATCCGCGAACAAAAAAGTATTGTTCAGGAAATTGCTTCCGGGGTAAAATAGATTTGCCCTGACGAACCATTCATCTTGTCATGTTTAAGTATCTTTCCTCTATTATCTAGTCTACTTTTTCCCATTTCTAGCAAAATATCATTCGTATCGTAACCGATCTAACACGAAAACAGCTCGAAATCTACACTAGTAAATAAGGAGAAGAAATCTTAAAAATAGATTGCATCATACTTTACATTAGTGATACTTAACGTTGTATTTAATTCTGTATCATAAAGCTTTTAAGTACTAGATGTGACTATACTGGCATCTAACCAGAGGGCTTGATCACGCGAGCGGTGAAGACCGACCAGAATGTGACGAAGGGGATATTAACCTCCACCCCAGGACCCCCACGAAGCAATGTGGTGGGGTGTGGATTGACCGTCGCAAGGAAGCCAAGCCTCGTCATTAATTCCCCCCAAAGAAGTCCCGCTTGTACCTGGAATCTTTCATGTGTATTCTTCTTTTCTCAGTGTATATTTAAAATTGACAATGATATTTTCCTTGTCAAAATTAAACAAATTATAATTGGATTGGGAATAATTGGATTCCTTTATCCATCGTGATATTTTCGATAATAAGTGATCAATACAATTTATTTACAGAATAGAATACTGTATTCTTATTTCCACAAATAAATCTGTTTTACTGCATCCTATTTACAAGTGCGAGACTCTATTCGTTTCTCCTGTCTAGTCAAATGTATGAGCCATCGAGTTTTCGGTGTACATTGCGTAACATAGCGCATAAAGGATTTTTAGCTTCATATGGTGCCGGGCCGGAATAGTACCAACCCATCAACTTAGGGTGTCATATCATATTAGCCGACTCTGTAATAGATCTTGGATATTAATTAGAACACTTCCTTGCGAAAATGAAATCTCACCCTGCACTGATCCTAGATATCGTAATAGAAATAGAAATTCTTTATTAGCAAGTCGTAGCCAGTAGGTATGGCAATAAAATCTTCCAGATCGAGAGAAGACCATGTTCAGCTATGGTATGGAACATGATAATGGAAGACCTGAATTTGAATATAAATAATGTTTATTTGATTGTAAACTTTATATAAAAGTAAACTCTAATCTATTCGAAATAAAACAAGTATTTTTTATCTAAGTTTAACAACAACAACACTGGACAGAAACTTTGGCGAAGAAGAGACAACCTTTACCTATCTGAAAAATATGACGTTACTTCTTAATATAAATAATATCTTTTTTCTTCTTTTTCTTCTTCCGTTCTTTCGTTGGTTTTGAATCTTCATCATGTTTCAGCATTTTTCTTCTACACCTGACCTGCATATCGCCCTGTGCTTTGATATCATAGTGCAGGGGAGGAACTTTTCCATTATGGAATTTATATGTAAAACTTACAACTAACTTTTCATTGACAACATTCGCCAACACTATAGGTGGAATTTTTGTATAAGGTAGAACCACTTCAAAATATTTGGTCTCGTAACAGTCTCGAGGCTGCATACAAAACAAACAGAAAATAAACAACCTTATTTGGGAATGAATTGTATTAGAGGTAAAGATTTGAATTCGATAATTTGACAAGAAAGTAATATATCTTCCATGCTGGACTGGGAGTGATAGAAAAACATAGAACGTGCCAGCTGCATCTCTTCCCGGGCATGCTGTAAAAACCAGCTAAGGGATTCGAGGGTTTCGTTGTATTGCAATTTAGGCGATGGGCTGACAACCTGTCACTATAGCAATATACAGATCTATCTGGAATAACCCTCAAAACTTGTCAGACGTGGCGGACCGACCTTGATTAGGTCGTTTACGCTCTGCCTACCCCAATAGGGATAAAGGCGTGATTTTATGTATGTAAGCAATATACAATAGGTACAATCTATATGTTTGACTTGTATGTAGTCAAGTCACATTTTAGATACATATTTTGAAAACATAAAAATATCGAGACAAAATTAAAGGTCCATTAATAATTTAAGTAAAACAAGTAAAACCTCTAAATAAACATACGAAAAATTTCGCACGTGAGATCGTGGGTTCGAATCCCTTCCGTGCGAAATTTTTCGTATGTTTATTTAGAGGTTTTATTTAAAGCATTTAACACTTTAAGTGTCAAAATTCATAAAAAATATAAAATTTAAGAAAGGGGGCAGAAAATGGATGAGAACGGCTGAAGACCGAGCTGAGTGGCGTGCCATGGGAGAGGCCTATGTCCAGCAGTGGACTGATACAGGCTGATGATGATGATGAAGTATTTCTTTCACAAATTATTTCTTATCTAATAATAAAGACTTAAACTCGCCTGAATGACGACGCGGTTCACCTTCGCATGATTTTGTAAAAGACCTGATTTTTCAAAGGTGATTGCTGCCCCGGATTTGGAGTTACCTTAAAAAAAAAAACTGTTTAAATATTGCAAACTTACTTTTGTGATGTTCACACACGACATTTAACTATGAAATTAATATACCATGACAATATTGGCTAATAGTAAAGTAATGTAATGTGTTACTACTACAAAATACTGTTTTGAAGTAATGACTTACCAAATTGATAGATAGCTATTTTCTTGTAATCAGGATCTTTGTATATACCTGTAAGTTTAAATTTAGCATCAATGTAATAGATAATACTAATGAAAATCGTCATATAAGACCATTGCATCTTTTTGGCTTGAACCATACAAAGAAAATGAATTTCTCTTTAATTAAGATTTAATTCCGCGTTGCTTGCATTTGTCACACTTAAACGAGAAACTTTTTTAATTTTCATTTTTCATGTTCTTAATTTCATGTATAAATTTTGATCACATTTTACACAGCAACATTTCCAATCAAATGCATTTTCTTAAAAATATACCTTAATTACAGTTAAAGTGATAAATTCAGTGCCCGATTTATTAATAATAAGGAATTCTTACATGAGTTATCGTATGATGAGCATCACATCACACCTCACTAATGTTTGTTCATGTCTCGCTGCGTTTGTCGTAAAAATAAATCCAATATTGGGTAGGTATAGATAGAGCTGAACTAATAGTATGGTAATTCCCTCCACAAACACACATACATACTGCGCTACGCGCTACGCAACGGAGCGCGTGATTGTCTATGCTCCCAGTGTTTGAACAATGGGACATAGACAATATCTGCCCTACGCGGCGTAGTGCGTAGCGCAGTGTGTGCGGAAACCGGAACCGCGTAAAAATTGTAGAGTGGTGTAAAACTCTGACAGATGCCATTCCTAAGGAAAAAAAGAAAATGTATCAAAAATCCTGAAAAATCCTTAGGAATGGCATTTGTCACAGCTTAACTTACAATTTTTAGAGTATACTTAAAACATAAAATAAAACATAACTTTTTTTATAAGTGTAATGCGTACAATTTGTTGTATCCTACATTTTTGACACAGCAATGTACACAATTCTCCATCAGTCTCAAGGCGAAAGCACAGAAAGGGTTCAAGATGCATGCCAAGCGCGAGCTTTAAAAACGTTCATAAATTTAGAAACCCGCTCAGATAAGAGTGCACCCAGTTAAAACCCCGGTTATTTGGGAAAAATATGGATATTGAATTTACGTCTTAGTTATAATATACTAGATATCAGCGTGAGTTAGGACTGCTACTTGAAAATTTAGTGGGTAGATATCGGTAGCTATTTGTAGTTGCAAAAATCACGACTTAACTAATCTAAGTATAATTATATTATATCTGTCATTTTTTAACGCAATATAAGAGAAGGGGGTGGCAATAATTTTAGTCAAGATTTAGTCAAGTCGCGCCATCATCGAATCAATAGCACTTGATGATATTTCTCTGAGAGCAGCAGTGAATGAATTTAAAAGAGTGGGGATTTTAATATTTAAGAGGCAATTCATAAGAAAAAACAACTGTAGTAGTTTTAATTTTAAATTTTCCAAATTGTTGGAAATGTTTATTTGAGATCAAATGTTATATACCTACTTGGCTAGATTTTCGTATGCCACAAGGTTTATTGCAGAGGCTCTTGATGCGATCTTTGTTTTTATCTGTAATGAAGAACAATAAAATTAAAACGATTTTTGCTTTAAATTTAAATTCGAATACATTACGAATTATTGAACGACAAAATTTTATTTATAGGTTGATCAACAAAATATAATAAATTAAATATACAAAACTTTTTGTTGTTAAACATATTTTTTATAAAAAAAAAACAATGAATTTGGATTTGGACTAAGGCCCGTATTTATAATCAGCTCTCAAGAGTGATAGCGAGTTTGAGTTCGTATCAGAAATGTCATTTCAGTACAAAACGGTCTGTCAAATCTATACTTAATATTGCGTTCAATCTTGAGATTGCTTTATAAATACGAGCCTAAAAGTTCTCAAACGTTTGCTTCTACTGAATCTTACAAGTATCTTTTTTTTGTTGCAGTTAGGTTTTGGGGTTCCTTTGGCTTGGACCTCGTAGACGGTCGGAGTTTGACCTCCCATTTTTCCGTAGAGGAAATCGAATGAAACAACTAATTTGTGCTTGACCAGTGACATTGATACTCTTGGTTGTGTTTTGCTGATAGATACTGTGACTTGAACGTATTTAGTTTCATAGCATGGAATTGGCTAAAACAAAAAAATAATTATCAAAATGATGAAATGAATAAGGGTGCCATATAGCGTCGGTTTTAAAACAAGCCAAAAATTTGAAATCTCCCTAATGCTATAGGTAGGTACCATTGTATACGATGACTATAAAGTTTCTTCAGTTGTCGATAAAACAAATTAAAACCCGAGACGTATGCTAAAAAAATCTTACGTACATTAATGACTACTTTAGTTTTTTTACGATCTCCGCCTTGTAGTGTGCCTGTTTTTGAAAATATCAATGATAGACTGGAACTAGATTTACCTGTAAATAAGAAAATGACTGGATACAAAATAATCACACCAATATTATTCTAATTAAATAATTTATTAATAATGACTGGATACAAAATAATCACACCAATATTATTCTAATTAAATAATTTATTAATAATAATTGTTTCGCAGGGAGAAAATATTTTTGTAATGCACATAAACTTACCAAAATTATACACCATATAATTATTTTCTTTGTAACTGTCTTGCAATTTAATTGCTGTGCAAATAATGAAAAACTGAAGTATAAAAATCAATCTCATAGTGTTAGTAGCATTTAGTGAATGAAATAGGTAATTGAAAATAATGTCTGCAGTATTCATTTATATAAGAGTTTAATTCTCTTGTAGTTATAACTGGAAATCATTCGTCACCCTTTTAAATTAACTGTTATAATATAGTCGCCATTCGCCGCTATGCTGTAGGCAAAACTCGGCCTGGTGTAGTAGAAAGAGAAGATCTACAGCTAGTCTCCTACCGGCGTGCGTGATCTTCACACGACGATGTATAATAAAACACTAGATTAAAAAAACTAATTTACAAAGTACTTATTTAGAACCGACATCAACTGTTTAAACTGTTCAGGCGACCGTCCTCTCACGAGCGTGTGTGCTTTACAATCGTTCACATAGTCGCCATGCGCCGCTATGCTGTAGGCGAAACTCTGTCCCCCAGGCCTAGTGTAGTAGAAGGAGAAGACTACAGCTAGCCTCCTGCCGGCATGCGCGATCTTTACTTGAGGATGGGTGTGGATGGTCGTTACGTTTACCTGCACGAACCGCGTTTCGAAACAGTCGATGGTCTAAAAACACAAGATTGGTTAAAAAAAAGACATTGCCATCTCGGTATAGTTTTGATCAAATTGAGACGTAAAATTTTGTTTAATCGTCAAGAAAAATATACATTCGTTTCGAGTTCAAGTATTTCACATAAAAATATACATGATATGCACTCATACGATACGTACATCTACGTAGGCTCTTATTGCCCTCCGGTCACCCTGCGATAATGCTGCCTTTGAGAAAATTTTGACACTCCCAGCTTTAGAGTTACCTGATAAAAGAAGAATACATCTCTCGTTAGCAAGAAATTATTTGTCAAGAAAAAGAAATCCCTTACTTTACTAGGTAGGTTTACAAAAAAAAGTAGGTATGTGTACGCGCGTGAGAAGTTATACTTCTTTTTTTCATTTCTGACATTTTCATAATAGAGGTTCTATGTCTTTTTTCTTGGTAGCTTTTTTCAAGACTTACGGCCAACTTTAACCTGATGCGCGCGCATCGTAAAAATTCACTCTCAACAATTTTTCATAACGCGCTATAGAATTAAACAATCTCTCGTAAAAGAGATTAATGCCCTGAAGAACTTAAGGTTATCAAAAGACATCTATAAAGAAAATTAAAGCGATAGAATTTCCTAATAAAAACCAAAAACATTTTGGTAGCAAAAGGTACAGATAGGCTATTTTTGGAATGAGTGAAGTAACTAGGAAATTAATGATAAAAAACATGAATACTTACCGAAATTATAAACCCGTGTATGTTTCCCTGCATCACGAGCAGATTCTAATTTTAACTTCCTTTGAATTAGAACCGCATCTTTGCAACAGCACAGTACGAGGAGGCATATTATGACTCTCATGTTCGTTTCTAGCTGAAGAAAATGTACTATTTGCCGTTAAGATTTTAATTAGCTAAATGGCAATGCATTCTTTCATTTGGAATGTTAATGACTACATAAATTCCAATTCCAAATTTTGAACTATCGATCGGTTTCTCTCAGATAAGTACTTCGTTGAAATGATTTATTGAGAAATCAAAAATTCACACAATTTTGAAAATACATAAATTCATGCCTTACAGGGTAGGCAGAGCGTAATAAAATATATTAATGACAATAATTAATTCCAACAAAAAAATTATGATTTGTATCCGCCAATGAGAATACCTACTTATGTGGCAAAATGTCGCCGATTCCATATTTTCTATTAGCTTTCTGCCCGCCTGCGGTTTCACCTGCGTTAAAATCGAGGTTTTCCGTGGAAATTAAGGGTTTACCGCAGTAGAAAGTAGCCTTTGTCCTATTCCTGGACCTGACTTATATATGTGTACCAAGTTTCATCCTTCGAGTAAGCCGTTCAGTTGTTGAAGCGTGATTGAGTAATAAGCATTCAAACTTCCGCATTTACTTATATTAGTAGGATAGTATTAATTCATAATAATGTTCTGAAATATTTATTTTCGTATTTATATCTATACTATACATGCATACCAAATATATTAAAATAAAACATAGTTTGCCAACACAAGTAACGAATAGAAAAATTGTTCATGTATAAATCTGATTTTTAAAGAATTTTTTTAGACATAAAAAGTTGTGTGTTATTTATGTACAAAACACAAACTACAGTAGGTGTTAGTTAAAACATAATAAAGTTTAATTAAGCGGTTAACTGCAACTTTATAAACACGTTAAACATCTTAGTTTGGTGTTTGGTTTAAAATAAAGGAGTTATACCTAATTAAACGTGACGGTGACATGCCTTAACATTAGATGTACCTAACCTACTTGTATCTATACCGGGTGTAAGGGACAGCGTCCCGCAAACTGTTAGGGGTTGCTCAGTCAACGATACTGAACAACTATCACCAGGATTTTTTTTCAGGAAATGAAAAAAAAAATTTGCTTTTCCATACAAATTGTCTGATCGAGATGGTCATTTTGTATGAAAAAGCAATATATTTTTTTAATTTCCTGAAAAAAATTCCTGGTGATAGTTTTTCAGTTTCGTTGACTGAGCAACCCCTAAAAGTTTGCGGGACGCTGTCCCTTACACCCCGTATAGTCGTTTAATAGTATAAATTAAAATAATGATGAAATTAAATCTTTAGTACCTAGAATTCATAATAACTTTAGCCAATATAAGTGCATGCATTGATTTGTAAATGGTTTATCGAACTCAACATTTAAGGCTCTTATTAAATCAGCTCTTATGACTGAAAGTGAGTGAGTTCGTATCAGATAATGCCATTTCAGTAACTGACAAAAATTTACATAAAATTGCTTTCAATCTTCAGATCGCTTCATAAATACAAGCCTAAGTTTCCGGTCTACTTTACCGATTTAAAAAGGTTTAAATTCTATACCTACTTGATTCTCTAATGGATGCGGACGATATTTTTTCACGCCGAAACATATAACGGGTGCCTTACACGTACCGAAATCTGAAAGGGGTTGCTCAGTCAACGAAACTGAATATCACCAGGAAATTCTTCAGGAAATGAAAAAATGTTTTGACTTTCCCATACAAAATGACCTCGATCAGACAAAAAGTCAATTTTTGTATCATTTTCTGAAAGAATTTCCTGGTGAAAGTTGTTCAGTTTCGTTGACTGAGCAACCCCTATTAGTTTCTGGTATGTAAACTGTCCCTAACACCCCGTATATGTTCCTAACATATACGAGGTTTAAATCGACAGATCCTGTTGACTAAAACGCGGGCCAGCAACGAGTCGTGTCGCTGATAGCTCATAACCTGCACCGTAGTTTGTACCCAGGTCAAGCTGTAAATTCTGAGCCGTGGAGGGGCATAATTTACCCACCGCCATCTTCCCTGCCTTACCGCTAACTTATTTTCCACTTCCTTTATGGCTTGCAAACTGCATTCATTATTGCGGTATTTCAAAGATAGCTTCCAGGTTGTAAATATTTTGCGAGTTGGATAACTCACAACAAATTTTTGTACCAAAATGTAAAATCGTATTTGATGGTATGCAAATGGAAAGGATGTAAGAGTCAAACATTATATTTAATTTAAATGATCAATTTTCTCGAGGAACTCATATGCCTTAAAAATTACTGAAAGCAAAACACTACATATAAGTGATTATTGTAATATTTGATTTAAGCATCAAAATCGCTTAGCCTTAAAAACGTATCACTTATTTCATGCCTCTTTCTTTTACGATTTCCGAATCGTTTAAATTTTTTTTCCATACAACCGGGCAGTCTGTCCCCTCTGGCTGTTAGGACATAGATCATAGGGGTACCAGAAAGTTTTGTGAAACTTTTAGTGAAAGTAATGACTATCTTTCTGCTGATCAAATCTAGCTTCGCTGAAGGCGGTGTACCCGTGGTAGTGAGTTCGATTCGGACGTTTTTCACATCGTAGCACGGGACGTGCTGAAAAAATAACGTTTAATAATGATTAAATAGCTTAAAAAGAATTAAAGAACTTGTCTAAAATTTTTACGTACCTATTCTTTATACTGGCTAGACCACTATGAAGAATAGGTAGGTAAGTAAAATTTTTGAGAGAACTGCTGTTTATTTCTTAGTTTTAATCAAACTTAAGTCATAAATTCATTTTTTACGATAGTTTGACTCTTGCCTCTTGGTGGCAGGGTAATAAATAGTATAGGTCGACGAAAATTGGATCTTGGGTTGTTAGGACGATTAGAGGATTAGCCATAATAGCATTTGACACTATTTGCAAAAGCCAAAAAGAAGACTTAAACTATAGACGGTATCTAATCTACTTTATAGGGTTCCGTACCCAAAGGGTAAAAACGGGACCCTATTACTGAGACTTCGCTGTCTGTCTGTCTGTCCGTCTATCTGTCCGTCTGTCACCAGGCTGTATCTCATGAACCGTGATAGTTAGATAGTTGAAATTTTCATAGATGATGTATTTCTATTGCCGCTATAACAACAAATACTAAAAACTGGCCAAGTGCGAGTCGGACAACAGGAAGACATGATTTTATTTGTCATTTTTATAAATGATGGTACAGAACCCTTCGTGCGCGAGTCCGATTCGACTTGGCTGGTTTTTAGTATTTGTTGTTATAGCGGCAATAGAAATACATCATCTATGAAAATTTCAACTATCTAACTATCACGGTTCATGAGATACAGCCTGGTGACAGACGGACAGATAGACGGACAGACAGACAGACAGCGAAGTCTCAGTAATAGGGTCCCGTTTTTACCCTTTGGGTACGGAACCCTATAAAGTAGATTAGATACCGTCTATAGTTTAAGTCTTCTTTTTGGCTTTTGCAAATAGTGTCAAATGCTATTATGGCTAATCCTCTAATCGTCCTAACAACCCAAGATCCAATTTTCGTCGACCTATACTATTTATTACCCTGCCACCAAGAGGCAAGAGTCAAACTATCGTAAAAAATGAATTTATGACTTAAGTTTGATTAAAACTAAGAAATAAACAGCAGTTCTCTCAAAAATTTTACTTACCTACCTATTCTTCATAGTGGTCTAGCCAGTATAAAGAATAGGTACGTAAAAATTTTAGACAAGTTCTTTAATTCTTTTTAAGCTATTTAATCATTATTAAACGTTATTTTTTCAGCACGTCCCGTGCTACGATGTGAAAAACGTCCGAATCGAACTCACTACCACGGGTACACCGCCTTCAGCGAAGCTAGATTTGATCAGCAGAAAGATAGTCATTACTTTCACTAAAAGTTTCACAAAACTTTCTGGTACCCCTATGATCTATGTCCTAACAGCCAGAGGGGACAGACTGCCCGGTTGTATGGAAAAAAAATTTAAACGATTCGGAAATCGTAAAAGAAAGAGGCATGAAATAAGTGATACGTTTTTAAGGCTAAGCGATTTTGATGCTTAAATCAAATATTACAATAATCACTTATATGTAGTGTTTTGCTTTCAGTAATTTTTAAGGCATATGAGTTCCTCGAGAAAATTGATCATTTAAATTAAATATAATGTTTGACTCTTACATCCTTTCCATTTGCATACCATCAAATACGATTTTACATTTTGGTACAAAAATTTGTTGTGAGTTATCCAACTCGCAAAATATTTACAACCTGGAAGCTATCTTTGAAATACCGCAATAATGAATGCAGTTTGCAAGCCATAAAGGAAGTGGAAAATAAGTTAGCGGTAAGGCAGGGAAGATGGCGGTGGGTAAATTATGCCCCTCCACGGCTCAGAATTTACAGCTTGACCTGGGTACAAACTACGGTGCAGGTTATGAGCTATCAGCGACACGACTCGTTGCTGGCCCGCGTTTTAGTCAACAGGATCTGTCGATTTAAACCTCGTATATGTTAGGAACATATACGGGGTGTTAGGGACAGTTTACATACCAGAAACTAATAGGGGTTGCTCAGTCAACGAAACTGAACAACTTTCACCAGGAAATTCTTTCAGAAAATGATACAAAAATTGACTTTTTGTCTGATCGAGGTCATTTTGTATGGGAAAGTCAAAACATTTTTTCATTTCCTGAAGAATTTCCTGGTGATATTCAGTTTCGTTGACTGAGCAACCCCTTTCAGATTTCGGTACGTGTAAGGCACCCGTTATATGTTTCGGCGTGAAAAAATATCGTCCGCATCCATTAGAGAATCAAGTAGGTATAGAATTTAAACCTTTTTAAATCGGTAAAGTAGACCGGAAACTTAGGCTTGTATTTATGAAGCGATCTGAAGATTGAAAGCAATTTTATGTAAATTTTTGTCAGTTACTGAAATGGCATTATCTGATACGAACTCACTCACTTTCAGTCATAAGAGCTGATTTAATAAGAGCCTTAAATGTTGAGTTCGATAAACCATTTACAAATCAATGCATGCACTTATATTGGCTAAAGTTATTATGAATTCTAGGTACTAAAGATTTAATTTCATCATTATTTTAATTTATACTATTAAACGACTATACGGGGTGTAAGGGACAGCGTCCCGCAAACTTTTAGGGGTTGCTCAGTCAACGAAACTGAAAAACTATCACCAGGAATTTTTTTCAGGAAATTAAAAAAATATATTGCTTTTTCATACAAAATGACCATCTCGATCAGACAATTTGTATGGAAAAGCAAATTTTTTTTTTCATTTCCTGAAAAAAAATCCTGGTGATAGTTGTTCAGTATCGTTGACTGAGCAACCCCTAACAGTTTGCGGGACGCTGTCCCTTACACCCGGTATAGATACAAGTAGGTTAGGTACATCTAATGTTAAGGCATGTCACCGTCACGTTTAATTAGGTATAACTCCTTTATTTTAAACCAAACACCAAACTAAGATGTTTAACGTGTTTATAAAGTTGCAGTTAACCGCTTAATTAAACTTTATTATGTTTTAACTAACACCTACTGTAGTTTGTGTTTTGTACATAAATAACACACAACTTTTTATGTCTAAAAAAATTCTTTAAAAATCAGATTTATACATGAACAATTTTTCTATTCGTTACTTGTGTTGGCAAACTATGTTTTATTTTAATATATTTGGTATGCATGTATAGTATAGATATAAATACGAAAATAAATATTTCAGAACATTATTATGAATTAATACTATCCTACTAATATAAGTAAATGCGGAAGTTTGAATGCTTATTACTCAATCACGCTTCAACAACTGAACGGCTTACTCGAAGGATGAAACTTGGTACACATATATAAGTCAGGTCCAGGAATAGGACAAAGGCTACTTTCTACTGCGGTAAACCCTTAATTTCCACGGAAAACCTCGATTTTAACGCAGGTGAAACCGCAGGCGGGCAGAAAGCTAATAGAAAATATGGAATCGGCGACATTTTGCCACATAAGTAGGTATTCTCATTGGCGGATACAAATCATAATTTTTTTGTTGGAATTAATTATTGTCATTAATATATTTTATTACGCTCTGCCTACCCTGTAAGGCATGAATTTATGTATTTTCAAAATTGTGTGAATTTTTGATTTCTCAATAAATCATTTCAACGAAGTACTTATCTGAGAGAAACCGATCGATAGTTCAAAATTTGGAATTGGAATTTATGTAGTCATTAACATTCCAAATGAAAGAATGCATTGCCATTTAGCTAATTAAAATCTTAACGGCAAATAGTACATTTTCTTCAGCTAGAAACGAACATGAGAGTCATAATATGCCTCCTCGTACTGTGCTGTTCCTGCATCACGATGCAGGATTCTAAGTAAT
>JARACY010006076.1:0-18968 GCA_029255725.1 Scrobipalpa atriplicella
AGCCGAGTGACTTTATATTGTAACTTGTTGATAAACGCACATCATCGACATAAAAACGCAATAGTCTTTCACTCATTTTATTAATGGAAGAGTTCGACCCGATGAACCCTAGTGCCACAGTTTTTAAACGGTCTAATAGTACAGCTAATAGGCCTCTGACATGGTTTGTGTAAATGGTCTGATCGAAGTGGGAACTCATTATTTTTTTCATTTGCCGAAAGAATTTTTCGTAAAAATTGTTCAGTTTCGATGAGTGAGCAACCAATTCAATTTAAAAGATCTATTGCGTTCTTTGATCGGCGCATAATATAGGCGCTGTTGGGTGTCTACAATTTGGGACATTTTGTTGTAAATTGTATTGTACCATCAGTGGTACTATTTATAGCGGCTTACTTATTTACCGTTTGACGCGCGATGGTGTGTCAACTCGAGCTCCTAATGAAGGTCATATGGTCGAAACGTCGAGGCACAAGACTCCGTGCTAAATAAACAAGTAAGCCGCTATAAATACTAATAACACTTGTTTATCGTTTAAAGGTACCATATCCAATGGTACTTGTCACTTCATTAGCGCGTGGACGACGGCGGGCGCGTTGAGGGCCTTCAGGTCGGCGTAGGTCTGTCCGGTGCCCACGAACACGATCGGCTGACCCGTGATGTACGTCATCGAGATCGCCGCGCCCACCTAACAGGGAAACAGCTTTTTAGTTAGTTCTAGCGGTATGTAAGCTCGATAAAATACGTAAAATCTGCAACATGGATAATTTTCATAACATAGGTGACCTTTTTAACATTGTAGCTGACTTTTGTAACATGGGTGACCTTTGAAGAATAAAGGTCATGTGAAACCTACGAAACGTGGGTAACCTTTGTAACATTAGTGACCTTTGTAATTAGGATGTTTTTTGTAACATTGGTAACCTTTGTAACGTTGGTGACATTTGTAACATGGATGACCTTTGTAACATTGATGACCTTTGTTCTTTGTAACATGGATAACCTTTTTAACATTGATGACCTTTGTAACGTTGGTGACCTTTGTAACATGGATGACCTTTGTAACATTGGTGACCTATGTAACATCGATGAACCCTGCAAAATCAATGACCCTTGTAACAAGGATCAGCCTCACTGACCTTGTCGTCGATGGTATCGAACTTGGTCAACACGATGCCGTCGATGCTGCGCGGGCTGGTGGAGTTGCTGTGGTCAGCTAAGGCCTGGTTGAACTTCACCAGTTGGTCCACCGCTTCGTTACCGACGAGGGCCTCTCCTACGAACAGGACTAGGTCCGGTTCGTTCACCTGCGAATAAGATTGATATTTGTAGTAAATTATAGGTATTCAAACATACGCTGGCCTACTGTACAATAACATTTTAAATTCTTCTTTCTGATAATAGCAGCAAAGCGGGCCTAGTTCATGATGGTGTATTGAAAGATGTTGTATCATAGTCAAGCTATCAAAATTAGACCGTTTACGACGCACTGTCGTCACCGCCATATGTAAAAGAGGTGGGATTGTAAACAGGCTTAAGAGATGGGATTCCAGTCCAGCATAGCGTAACATCACCACATACCTTAATAAGTTTAGCGAGCGCTCTCATGAGAGGTTCATTGTCCTGCATACGCCCCGCCGTATCCACCAATACCACATCTGTACGAGTGTCACGTGCAAACTTGATCGCCTCCATAGCAATACCAGCCGCGTCCTTGCCTGCGAAAAAAAAAAACAATTCATTAGATCCTTTAAATACTGAAGACTAGGCTGCATGGGCTCAAGCTCTTCGCCTTCCCTTATAATATGGGAAAACGTAAAAAAAAAATTTGATCCTTTAAACATGTAAATAAAAACCAACAAAAATCACAAGAACAGAAAGTACCTATCAATAGTCATGTTGACTGGGTGGCTAAAAAAATTCAATACGTTTATACCTTAAAACTGATGGCTAAAATACTGTGGATCTCATTCGTCATTTAAAAACAAAATGCACATTTCGATTTAATTATCAAGTTAAAAATATAGAAGTTATTGATTTGGGTAGTCAACATGTACTTGCGTGTGACGTTATAACCCAGTATTTTAATACAAAAAATTGTTTATACTACACCTATTCGGAAAGTATATTAGTTCTTACTTGAAAAAAGGGAAGAAAGTACGTAAATCCAAGCGAACGAATATGCGGGCGGCAAAAATATATGGGATTTACTTTCTCCCCTAGGGGAGAAAGTATTTTCTCCCCTACTTTATTTTTTTTTTAAATTCATAATTCAAAACTAGAAACATGCGGATGCCAAAACACAAAAAGTTTGTGTCTCGAAGCCCACAAAATGATACTGGCCACTTACATTTTTGGCAGTATGTGCTTAGCTTCATTTGCCTCTTTTATATTTTTAAGTAAAAAATATGGTAAAATCAACATGTCCGCGCGAATTCTTTTTCGTTCTTTGATTTATTTGACTTATTCAATGTAAATAAGGTTTTTAGTGTTTTCGATGTAATGTGTAATTGTATTTATTATGTGTTTTGTTTGTTTGTGTTCTGTTCGAATGGATGATGACACTTCAAATGTTCTTAAGATATCGTCTCATGTAAGTGATATCATTCTTTATTTTACTAGGATTTTTAATTATATTTTCCTCATAGGTGTAGTATAAAGCACTATGTATAACTCGGAAGAAAATGCGATTCCCAACTCGTGTGTATTGAAGCCCTCAGCTACGCTTCGGGCCTCAAACTACACCCTCGTGGGAATCGGTCATGTTCTTCACTCGTTAAACAATGTACTATTTTGACATTTCATAAAAAGTTGCTGATTTGACTAGTAGTCAAATAGCGTATTCACGCTCAGTCATGCCACTTACCATAACCCTTCTCATAGAGATTGACCATGGTCTTCCCTCCATGTTTCTCTGGCGGATGCAGAGCGTTCAAGTGCCTGACATGAGTCCTCAGTTGCTCCACGGCTCCAGCTCGGAAGGTGTCGCAGGCGGCGATGAGCACAGAGAAACCGTTCTCGATCAACCAGAAACAGATCTTGGCCAGGTTAGTGGACTTGCCCACGCCGTTCACCTGCGCATGATACAAACGTGAGAATATTTTGAATGTATGCGACACGGTATGGAGTAGAAATAACACGGAATTGAATATGTACACATACACAACGGAAACAAATGTACCTACTCGAAATGGAATGGAATGTATACACAACGGAAACGAATGTACACGAAATAGAACCGAATGTACACGCAACGGAAACGAATGTACACGAAATGGAATCGAATGTACGCACAACGGAAACAAATGTATATGAAATTGAATCGAATGTACACACAGCTGAAACAAATGTACACGAAATGGACTCGAATGTACGCACAATGGAAACAAATATACATAAAATTGAATCGAATTTACGCGGCACAGAATCGTAATGATAATGACTTACCCCACAGAACGCCATGACATAAGGCCTGCTCTCCTTCCTGGCTTCAATACAGTCTCGGAGGATGTCCACACGACGTTTAGGCGACAGCAGCTGAACTAAAGCGTCCGTCAATGTGGCTCGTACTGTACGAGCGACTGAGTCAAATGTACCCAGAACCTGTTATACGTAACATAATAGGTATTTAAGGCCCGTATTTATAATCAGCTCTCAAGAGTGACAGCGAGTTTGAGTCCGTATCAGAAATGTCATTTCAGTACAAAACGATCAGTCAAATCCATACTTAGGCCCGTAATTATAATCAGCTCTCAAGAGTGACAGCGAGTTTAAGTTCGTATCAGAAATGTCATTTCAGTACAAAACAGCCGGTCAAATCCATACTTAATATTGCGCTCAATCTTGAGATCGCTTTCTAAATACGAGCCTAAATATTGCTCTCAATCTTGAGATCGCTTTATAAATACGAGCCTAAGTATGGATTTGACTGATCGTTTTGTACTGAAATGACATTTCTGATACGGACTCAAACTCGCTGTCACTCTTGAGAGCTGATTATAAATACGGGCCTTAAATACCTATTATGTTACGTATAACAGGTTCTGGGTACATTTGACTCAGTCGCTCGTACAGTACGAGCCACATTGACGGACGCTTTAGTTCAGCTGCTGTCGCCTAAACGTCGTGTGGACATCCTCCGAGACTGTATTGAAGCCAGGAAGGAGAGCAGGCCTTATGTCATGGCGTTCTGTGGGGTAAGTCATTATCATTACGATTCTGTGCCGCGTAAATTCGATTCAATTTTATGTATATTTGTTTCCATTGTGCGTACATTCGAGTCCATTTCGTGTACATTTGTTTCAGCTGTGTGTACATTCGATTCAATTTCATATACATTTGTTTCCGTTGTGCGTACATTCGATTCCATTTCGTGTACATTCGTTTCCGTTGCGTGTACATTCGGTTCTATTTCGTGTACATTCGTTTCCGTTGTGTATACATTCCATTCCATTTCGAGTAGGTACATTTGTTTCCGTTGTGTATGTGTACATATTCAATTCCGTGTTATTTCTACTCCATACCGTGTCGCATACATTCAAAATATTCTCACGTTTGTATCATGCGCAGGTGAACGGCGTGGGCAAGTCCACTAACCTGGCCAAGATCTGTTTCTGGTTGATCGAGAACGGTTTCTCTGTGCTCATCGCCGCCTGCGACACCTTCCGAGCTGGAGCCGTGGAGCAACTGAGGACTCATGTCAGGCACTTGAACGCTCTGCATCCGCCAGAGAAACATGGAGGGAAGACCATGGTCAATCTCTATGAGAAGGGTTATGGTAAGTGGCATGACTGAGCGTGAATACGCTATTTGACTACTAGTCAAATCAGCAACTTTTTATGAAATGTCAAAATAGTACATTGTTTAACGAGTGAAGACATGACCGATTCCCACGAGGGTGTAGTTTGAGGCCCGAAGCGTAGCTGAGGGCTTCAATACACACGAGTTGGGAATCGCATTTTCTTCCGAGTTATACATAGTGCTTTATACTACACCTATGAGGAAAATATAATTAAAAATCCTAGTAAAATAAAGAATGATATCACTTACATGAGACGATATCTTAAGACATTTGAAGTGTCATCATCCATTCGAACAGAACACAAACAAACAAAACACATAATAAATACAATTACACATTACATCGAAAACACTAAAAACCTTATTTACATTGAATAAGTCAAATAAATCAAAGAACGAAAAAGAATTCGCGCGGACATGTTGATTTTACCATATTTTTTACTTAAAAATATAAAAGAGGCAAATGAAGCTAAGCACATACTGCCAAAAATGTAAGTGGCCAGTATCATTTTGTGGGCTTCGAGACACAAACTTTTTGTGTTTTGGCATCCGCATGTTTCTAGTTTTGAATTATGAATTTAAAAAAAAAAATAAAGTAGGGGAGAAAATACTTTCTCCCCTAGGGGAGAAAGTAAATCCCATATATTTTTGCCGCCCGCATATTCGTTCGCTTGGATTTACGTACTTTCTTCCCTTTTTTCAAGTAAGAACTAATATACTTTCCGAATAGGTGTAGTATAAACAATTTTTTGTATTAAAATACTGGGTTATAACGTCACACGCAAGTACATGTTGACTACCCAAATCAATAACTTCTATATTTTTAACTTGATAATTAAATCGAAATGTGCATTTTGTTTTTAAATGACGAATGAGATCCACAGTATTTTAGCCATCAGTTTTAAGGTATAAACGTATTGAATTTTTTTAGCCACCCAGTCAACATGACTATTGATAGGTACTTTCTGTTCTTGTGATTTTTGTTGGTTTTTATTTACATGTTTAAAGGATCAAATTTTTTTTTTTACGTTTTCCCAATTATAAGGGAAGGCGAAGAGCTTGAGCCCATGCAGCCTAGTCTTCAGTATTTAAAGGATCTAATGAATTGTTTTTTTTTTTTCGCAGGCAAGGACGCGGCTGGTATTGCTATGGAGGCGATCAAGTTTGCACGTGACACTCGTACAGATGTGGTATTGGTGGATACGGCGGGGCGTATGCAGGACAATGAACCTCTCATGAGAGCGCTCGCTAAACTTATTAAGGTATGTGGTGATGTTACGCTATGCTGGACTGGAAATCCCATCTCTTAAGCCTGTTTACAATCCCACCTCTTTTACATATGGCGGTGACGACAGTGCGTCGTAAACGGTCTAATTTTGATAGCTTGACTATGATACAACATCTTTCAATACACCATCATGAACTAGGCCCGCTTTGCTGCTATTATCAGAAAGAAGAATTTAAATGTTATTGTACAGTAGGCCAGCGTATGTTTGAATACCTATAATTTACTACAAATATCAATCTTATTCGCAGGTGAACGAACCGGACCTAGTCCTGTTCGTAGGAGAGGCCCTCGTCGGTAACGAAGCGGTGGACCAACTGGTGAAGTTCAACCAGGCCTTAGCTGACCACAGCAACTCCACCAGCCCGCGCAGCATCGACGGCATCGTGTTGACCAAGTTCGATACCATCGACGACAAGGTCAGTGAGGCTGATCCTTGTTACAAGGGTCATTGATTTTGCAGGGTTCATCGATGTTACATAGGTCACCAATGTTACAAAGGTCATCCATGTTACAAAGGTCACCAACGTTACAAAGGTCATCAATGTTAAAAAGGTTATCCATGTTACAAAGAACAAAGGTCATCAATGTTACAAAGGTCATCCATGTTACAAATGTCACCAACGTTACAAAGGTTACCAATGTTACAAAAAACATCCTAATTACAAAGGTCACTAATGTTACAAAGGTTACCCACGTTTCGTAGGTTTCACATGACCTTTATTCTTCAAAGGTCACCCATGTTACAAAAGTCAGCTACAATGTTAAAAAGGTCACCTATGTTATGAAAATTATCCATGTTGCAGATTTTACGTATTTTATCGAGCTTACATACCGCTAGAACTAACTAAAAAGCTGTTTCCCTGTTAGGTGGGCGCGGCGATCTCGATGACGTACATCACGGGTCAGCCGATCGTGTTCGTGGGCACCGGACAGACCTACGCCGACCTGAAGGCCCTCAACGCGCCCGCCGTCGTCCACGCGCTAATGAAGTGACAAGTACCATTGGATATGGTACCTTTAAACGATAAACAAGTGTTATTAGTATTTATAGCGGCTTACTTGTTTATTTAGCACGGAGTCTTGTGCCTCGACGTTTCGACCATATGACCTTCATTAGGAGCTCGGAGTTGACACACCATCGCGCGTCAAACGGTAAATAAGTAAGCCGCTATAAATAGTACCACTGATGGTACAATACAATTTACAACAAAATGTCCCAAATTGTAGACACCCAACAGCGCCTATATTATGCGCCGATCAAAGAACGCAATAGATCTTTTAAATTGAATTGGTTGCTCACTCATCGAAACTGAACAATTTTTACGAAAAAATTCTTTCGGCAAATGAAAAAAATAATGAGTTCCCACTTCGATCAGACCATTTACACAAACCATGTCAGAGGCCTATTAGCTGTACTATTAGACCGTTTAAAAACTGTGGCACTAGGGTTCATCGGGTCGAACTCTTCCATTAATAAAATGAGTGAAAGACTATTGCGTTTTTATGTCGATGATGTGCGTTTATCAACAAGTTACAATATAAAGTCACTCGGTAAATATGTATTATTTTTAAATACTAAATACTCCAATCTTTAATCAGTTATGATGGTTATAATGGCGCTAATTCAGGACGCACTATTCCTAATTCTAATTCTTAGTAGCGCTGTCACTTTCTTAAATTTGACATAAGAACAGGTTAGCAAATAAACACATGACTTTGACATTCCTAATCTGACATTAAATTGCTTAAATTTGACATTAGATTGCTTATTTAACGTAAAATAAGGAACATGCTCTTTGCTCGGTTCTTATTTAAAGCAGCTTATGTCAAATTAGGAATGTCAAACACATGTATTTATTTGCTATCCTGTTCTTATGTCAAAGTAAAGAAAGTGACAGCGCTATATTAAAATTAGCTAAGAATGTGGCGGCCAGAAGCGAGGGCAATATCTTACAAAAATTGTCTCAAAGAATCAATCTATTCACTTCCAAATCCGATATAAATATTACTATTTTAGTGATTTTTACACCTAAGAGTATTATACATCTTAAATTTATATTGGAGTAGATGCTCAGTGTATGGAAAAATATGGAAATAAAAATAAACAGTTTTATTGAAGAATGAAATAACTTACAAAGTTTATGGTTTGTATATTATGTGGGGGTGGTTATGTAAAACATTTACGCCATAGTAAGGTTAAATAAATAAATTAGAGAAAATTTGTAAAATATTTTTTACTAAACATAAATAAATACACAGGATTATACACCAAATTGAAATTTCTTTTCATTTAATACCTAATAATAATAACAGATACATGGAATTATATCTCCATAAAAAGCAATACAATTTGATGATTGATATAAAAAGATCTTTTAAATAAAACATAAATGATAAGTAAACCAATTGCAATGCTAATAAATGAGAACCGGCCGTTTTCATACAAACTGAGGCTATTTTTGTGACATCAATATAAAACACATTAAAAAATATATGACTGTCACAGAAGATTTGTTCAGTTTCTATTTAGCGTATAAATACTGTAAGATATAAAGTATAAGGGACAGCTTCCCGCAAAAGTGTCTCTTAGCTATTGAAATGAAAGTATTTTCACGACTAAACGGATAAACGAAAAACAGGTTTTCGATGACGATCACTAGATGGCGCTGTCAGTTATCTAAAACGCGATATCGTTTGTCTTTTTTGAAAGCTGTATTACTGTCTCCTCCCTGTCTTCATCACGTTCTCATTTCCATATATACATTTCATTATTATCTATGATTTTTTTGAAAATTTGTCTTGAATTCCAAAGACAAATTTATGTTATCATAATTATCATTAAACAAATATATATGTTACAGTCAAAACCTAAAACCAGTCAATATGCATATTGACCGGTAAAATTTGTTAATATGCATATTGACTGAGGGTGTCGGTTAAAACCCATATTGAAACTCCGTCATCTCTGCCGTGTCTCTCTGCCACTCTGTCATCTCTGCCACTCTGTCATCTCTGTAATAGAAGTGGTCATTTTGTACGCGAAAATAATAGTTTTTTTTTCCTTTCCTGAATAAAATCTTTGTGAAAGTTCTATTAGAAAGGAAGCTGCCCCTTACACCGATTATAGGTTACTAGTTGGTAACCTACTGAATTTACATCTTGTGTTTGTATAAATGTGCTACAATTTGGCATCCTTTTCTTTTATGTCTTTCGTCTCTTGTGATTCCTCATTCTGTTCAACTTTTCCTTTCTTTATCTTCTTATCCTTTTCTTTCTCTGATCTCTTAAATAATCCTCGTTTTTTCTTCTGCGGGGCTTCTTTTTCGTCTTTTTCTACAGCAATATCATCTGTAACTTCTTCTGGTACTTTTGTAATAGTATCACCAATTTCTTCTTTCCAAGTATCAGCCAGACTCGTAGACGGTTTGCTTGTAGAAGCTGTAGGCGATTGACTAACTTCAACATCATTTTTCTTCGTCTTTTCTTCCTTTGACGCTCTGCTAAAGATCCCGCGCTTTTTCTTTTCGGGTACTTCATCGGTTTTAATAATTTCTTCGTTTTGAGCTTTATTGTCAGGTTTCGTGGCGTCTTCATTTGTTTTACTTGTTTTATTTGTAGGAGCTTCAATAACTGCAGTTGTTGTTACTGTTTTTGGTGTATTTTCTTTCTTCAAAATATCAGCGTTACTAGTATTTCCCTGTTCAGGTATAGTTGTTACTGGTGCTTTAATGGTACTACCAACTATTTTGAAAGTAGCAGGTCCAGCCAGGCTTTGGACTGCACCGATTCTATGCGCATTCTGTCTTTGAACGAACGCTGTATCTTTATAAGGAAGCGTAGCTGATCTTTGATTATCTATAGGATCCCTGTAGCTCCTCAAAGTATTACTCTGAAGGGTATTAGTTCTATTTGTGTTGTATCTCTCGTATTCTGGTCCTTCATGTAAGGTCGCCAGGGTTGTTATAGAAGTGGTCATTCCTGGTTCTGTAAGAGCTGGATAAGAGACAACTCCTACTCCTGGTGGTGGACTCTCTACGTCTCTGATGATGACCACCTCTTGGTCCTTGTTGTAAATGTATCCGTGCTTCTCTCCAGCGTTCTCCAGTTCTATTTCTATCATCAGACTGCGGGCTAGTACCATTATGTAGATCTGGTAAACTGTAAGGAAGAAAGTAACATTTAGTTTCGATATATTGCTCATTCTAGAAATAGAAGTATGTAAGCTGGCGAGTCGACAGTGGAAAAGAAAAACCCTGGTATCAGACCTTTATACATACATACATATTATCACGCCTGTATCCCTAATGGGGTAGGCAGAGCGTCAACGACACAAAAAAAAAGTTTTGAGAGTTGTTTAAGATGGATATTGCTGTAGTGACAGGTTGTCAGCCCATCGCTAACTAACTAACTAACTAACTAACTTACAATATACTGAAACCCTCGAATCCCTTAGCTGATTTTAGCAGCTTACCCGGGAGGAGGACATATATTTAAGGCCGGTGTACGGAATCATTTTACTTATCTGACCACCAGGTATATCCTGCAGTTGTCCTAAACAAACTAGGAACAATCTTACTAAATTATAATATCAACTTTTTGCATTCATGGCCATGACGGTTAGTGTTGTACTGAAAGGTGTTGAGTTTATGAGAGTTAGCCGAGTTAACTTACTAGTGTCCAAGATGATGAGAAATAGGTCCAGTGGATTGATGACAGAGTTGAGGAGTCCGTAGACGACCAGCGAGAGGAAGATGGAGCCGAGGACGTAGCAGCAGTACAGACCCAGTAGTACCACATCCCGCTGCAAAGAAACATGCAAAATTAAGTTTTGACAATTTGAAATTTTTATCAATCACAATTTCATGGATTTTACCAAACGCAAATGTGGCAGTTCTGAGACCAAAGTGTAGTTGTCGTGTCTACTGTAGTTGGGACTTATGGTTTAATATACCTTCTGAAGCACGGATAATATTCTATGTATATTAACCGGAATAGAGTTGATCTGTACCGCTCAGGTAGTCACGTCACAATATCGGCTTAGCGTGCCTTCTGAAGCAAGGAAATCAAGCTTACCCTATAAAGAGCGGCGAGTAGCACAGAGCTGAATGCCAGTAGAGCAGATGGCGGTAGAACACAGACACCTTAAGGAAAAAAAAATTAAAAAAAATATAAGTAAAAAACATCAGATCCACATTGGATTTTTTTCATTTATTGTTCATAACTCTGTAAGTACTACACAACACAGTATGTACCTACCTACAGCACCGCCCGCCGAAATACGGGCCCTAGTTACGTGTTAAAAAATATTTTCTTTGCAATAATGTTTCAGCGAGAGACTAACATGATGGCTGACATTTTCAATTCGTTTCTTTAATTTCATAAGTTATACCTATTAGAATTACCGTACTACCTGGAGAGTGATCTTCCCCGCCCAATGCTTCTGACTGCACATGAGCCAACACTGGTAGGAATGATGTGGCTCCAGTTGCTGTTCCTACTATCTGCAGCACCTGGAAGATCACAGACATAGCGCCTAATACAATGCTTTTTATTTTATTTGCGATAGCTTTGCTCTTGATTTTAGTAAAGGTTTGAGACGAATCGGTTAAACCACACTACGTCGACGCGACTTAGCGCGACAACTTAATTCTCCGCGCCAAAATTGATAAAAAAAAAAAATTATGAATTTGTCGCGCTGCGTCGCGTCGCATCATCGCAGAGCAGTCTAACCTTTATACTTATAATTTGACGACCGCCTATAGCCTAGTTGGCAGTGCATCTGCCTGCTATGCAGAGAGCCCCGGGTTCGATTCCTGGATGGGCA
The DNA here is from genome assembly GCA_029255725.1 of Scrobipalpa atriplicella. Taxonomy (NCBI): domain Eukaryota; kingdom Metazoa; phylum Arthropoda; class Insecta; order Lepidoptera; family Gelechiidae; genus Scrobipalpa; species Scrobipalpa atriplicella. The sequence goes on from JARACY010006076.1 coordinate 11,910, forward strand.
TACATTTGATTTGATTTGGATGATGTCTGTTTCTGGGTCTGAGTGTACTTTGTGGTTGTTTCTGTGTATGTCCATGGCACCTCGGATACAGGGAATTCTAGTGCGGGCTATGAGTGTGATCGTTTTTTTTTTCTGCGGCACCTCCGCCACAGAATATATAATAGTACTACCCCCGCTCATATTGATTGCGAGAACTGCGATGATCAGATCAGTCATAATATTGCAATTTTGTGAATAGTTTTGGGGTCGATTAAAAGCCAAAGGTAAATCAGTCAAATCATATTGATTTTAAGGTACCATTCCAAGTTGGACCGCACTGCACGCAGCAGCAGCAGCAGCAGACTGTTTATGTAGCAGCAGGTAATCACGAAAAAAACTTTTTATACTTTTTCGAGTAGATACAGCTATGTGCTGCGGCAGTGCAGTTCAACTACCTAACTACCTTGAGCTAAACTAATAAAAATAAAATTACCGCTATTAAAACGTTAAGAGACGCCAAGCAGAAGAGCCCCGCTCGTAGAGGGAACACGCATATGCAGGTCTTTAGTCTTGCCCTCCATAAGTACTCACGAATGTATAGCAAACCCTTCTTCATTATTACACTGAAAAATAAAATAAATTGGTACTTATTTCAGAAAAAGAGCCAAAGAAACAGAGCACAAAATAAAAAGCGTTGCTCTGATAACAAAAATAAACAACTTTAACGAAAAAATCTTCTGGCAAATAAACGACAAACTAAGTACAAAATGGCTCTCCTACCTGGGACTAAAGAGGACTTTTTTATCCTCAACAGGAATGTTTGTACCAAATACTCATAGCCTTAGAGCAACGATGGCCTTCTGCTCCGCCCGATAGCCTTCTTTCAAAAGTTCAGGATTCACTGCACTAAACTATAAACTATTAAACACATACTAACTTTAAGCTAACTCTCACTTCTATGAAAGCATCAGGGCTCGCAGACAAACTCGCATAGAATGCAAAAAATACCAAAAATTTGGCTAAATAAGGATGTAATTAAAAGGTCGAATAATTCGGGTAATTAAAAAGCGCGTCGACGGACATCACATCACATCATGCATAATGATTAACTACCACTGTGATGTTAGTGGTTTGAACCTTGGGCTTCCGATCCGGAGGTAGTAGGCTCAATTCCCATGGGGAACAGACAAGTTTATCATTGGTAGCAATTCGTAGTTGCAATAATCACGACTTAGTAGTTAAGTCAATTGATCGGCATTTAGTCATTGGATTATGACGTGATATTGTACTTTCAGTAACCAAATTACATAATTTCCATAGTGCTCATAATTTATTTCAGTCGTCCTTGCAAAACAATAACATCACAATTAAAAACGCTCATTGCGATTAATAATAATTTATCTTCCAGTTAGTAATTTAACACATTTCTCTAGTAGAGCTCTGTGTGTTAAAACGTGTCATTCGTGAAGTTTTTGAAAATAAGTTGAATATTGTGGTGTCGATTTGGTAATAAACACACTTAACTATAAAACATACAACCGAATTGAGAACCTCCTCCTTTGTTTTGGAGTCGTTTAAAAATTGGTCCATACTTTTCATGTTCTGTCTTGACTTGAGCGAATAAAAAGGGAGACAGTGGGGGCAACTCATGTGCGTACAAAATCACTAAATGTTGACTAAAATGGTCACCTGTCATTTTCTATTCTGAGAGAACAGAAAGGGATGGCTGGCAACAATTTTTGGTTGAGATTTACGTAGACGCTCGCTCACGATAGAAAATGGCAGGTATCATGGACGTCATAATTTTCGGGTCGTGTTTTTTACCGAATCGGCTCCATCTCTCCAAGTGCAATTAATGTGATTTGTTTCATACAAACTTTGCTAGACTTCGCAGACTATTATTTAAAGTCACTGGCATCTGTAGGAGATATTAAATAAAGTACACAAAATTAATATCGTTCAAAAATGGAAACAAACAAAAAAGAAGAGAGCAGAATATTTCAAAAATGCTGTTTCTGTCTGCCGCTAAGGGGTGGGTTACTTTTCCTGGCGTATTTAAATGTCATTGGAGGAGGGGTAAGTACAGTACCTAATGGACCATATACCGGGTGTAAGGGACAGCGTCCCGCAAACTTATAGGGGTTGCTCAGTCAACAATACTGAACACATATCACCAGGTTTTTTTTTCAGGAAATGAAAAAAAAAAAATTGCTTTTCCATACAAATTGTCTGATCGATGTGGTCATTTTGTATGAAAAAAGCTTTTTTTTTCATTTCCTGAAAAAAAATCCTGGTGGTAGTTGTTCATTTTCGTTGCCTGAGCAACCCCTATAAGTTTGCGGGACGCTGTCCCTTACACCCCGTATATTGCACATCGGTTAAGTTAGGCTTTGTAGAGCGTTATCTCCGTTGAACTACGACTGACAAACATTATATTTCATAGAGCTATCAATACTATGTCGCAGTTAACTTATAATTTCGCCGTTTAATTAACCGCCTATACTCAATTAATTGAACGGCGCCATTTCACTAGCGGCCTGAACGATATTTAGCCGTTGTGTTTAATACAGCAATTTATAATTTATACGGCGTGTAAGGGACAGCTTAACGCAAACTGATAGGGGTTGCTCATGCTACGTAACTGAACCAGTAAATGAAAATATTTTTTACCTTCCCATACAAAATGATATTTAGAAAATTTAGGAAGCCAATATATTTTTATTTCCTGAAAGAATGTTCTGATTAAAGTTGTTCAGTTTCGTTGACTGAGCAACCCCTATCAGTTTGCGTGAAGCTGTCACCTACACCCGATATTATGTTTCCAGCTATATTCCTTCTACGCGGCGACGCCGATAGCTGACGGAGGCTTCGAATGGAATCTGATGGATGTGGTGGTAGACGCTACAGGGTTACATAATCCAGGGATCTACTTGTTGCCTAAATTATTGGATCTGGCCTATGGAGTGGTCTTGATTTACGCCTTACACAAGGTAAATGAACATTGAGTAAAAAAAATTGCTGGCCATATTATTTGAACAACTTTTCTTGTGAAGATAGGACGTAGGTCGAAAATTGAAAAATAGGATTTTCCGTACAAAACGGTGGCATGAGAATGAGTCAATTTGATGGAAGGCACCCCACCGGAAGTCGTGCGCCAAACAGCTTGCTGTGTTCTGCCGGTGCGTGGAAGTACCAGTGCCATAAAAGTTAGGCATCTTCTGGGTAAACTCGCTGCATTGATGACTCTGTTCCTGTCATTCCTGACAGATCAAGGAGCGCCGGAGTTTCGGGGTTTGACTCCTAGTTATCTATAACAAATTATTTATGGTATTTTTTATAAACTCAACTTCTCTGTTCACAGAATGACACCCTGCCCCTATATGCCTACTTATGGTACAGTCTAACGTACATCACTATTGTCCTATACACAGGCTTCACGGTATGGGGTTATGTACTCAACCGAGGGGAATTCTTAGTGGCTATTGCGATCAATGTCGGTAAGTAAATAATCTCCATCTTATTTATTTATTTATTTAACAGTTTATTGTACACAATAAAATACTTATTGTACACAATAAAATACAAAGGATAATACATATAAAAACAAGACACAACAGGTACAGCTTATTTCTAAAAAGAAATCTCTTCCAGCAGACCTAGGCTAGAGAAATAGCATACTCTAGAATTTACTAGAAATAGCTTATTCTTGTGAAAGACCCGATAAACCCTGATATCAGAGATTTTTAACCACGTTATAGCACAGCTACTAGGCTTACGACATGGTTTTGTTACGACCACTATCAATATCAAAGCTACCGACTGGGACCGACGTATTCCTTTTGACCAAAAATTAGGTGATTCAGGCTGCATAGTCCTTACCGAACTGGGGAAAATCTCACAAAGTGATGAATTACATATTAACTTTATGTTTCCCCCCGTGGGAATCGAATCTTCGTCTAAACCAAACTATTTACTTACTCATACATACATTTTATTTCACAGTATACCAAGGCTCCATGGCGTTCCTCGTGCGGAACCTGAGGGTCGAGTTGATGCGGAAGACCGAGGATTCTACCAACGAGGGGAAGAGTTTCATCTCGAAGCAGTCAACCATTGCCGACGGCGCCCAAACAGAACCAGGATATTAGTTCCCTGTGAAAATGTATATAAATTTTTTATTGTTATATTTATAAATGTCATAATTAATAATACTTTTAAAACTTTATATTTAGGTCTTAAATAAATAAATCAATTTAATTTAATTTATATAATTTATTTATTTTTTATGAAAGAGGGGGCAGTCGAGCCTTATCCTACCTAAACTTAATAGTGAGTATATCCTCACCACCCACCCATGGACACTTGCAACACCCGGGGGGTCACAAATGCGCTGCCGGCCTTTTAGAAAGAAAAGGCTCGTATCTTGAAGTCTTAAATATTTTTTTAAACATGTAAAATATAGAAACCAAAGCTAGCTGCCCCTGTAGCTACTAACTTTTGTACATCCGAGTAGTGATTTGCCCCCCCCCCCTGGCCCAAAACAGAGTAGTGATTAATGCCCCCCTCTGGCCCAAAACAGAGTAGTGATTAATGCCCCCCTCTGGCCCAAAACAGAGTAGTGATTTATGCCCCCCCTGGCCCAAAATAGAGTAGTGATTTATGCCCCCCCTGGCCCAAAACAGAGTAGTGATTTATGCCCCCCTCTGGCCCAAAACAGAGTAGTGATTTATGCCCCCTCTGGCCCAAAACAGAGTAGTGCTTAATGGCCCCCCCCTGGCCCGAAACCTGGGTACGCCCATAAAGCTGTTGCTTACACCCGTATAGTATTTCGATTCGTAAAAATGTAACGGTACGCCTTCACAAATGTAAAGGGTTCCGTCCGTTTCACAAATATGCAATATTATTCTTTGCAATGGAAAAACATTTATCTGATAAAGTACTTATATTTTAAACTTCGAATGGTTCAATCCAAGAAATATTAAATTGTTTTCAATTTACGTACATGAAAAACATCTGAACATTTGCTTTAAAGAATGGTAAGTATTGACATGGTCATAGAAATTCAATGATCACAACAAAGTTGCAGTATACCTATGGTAAAGGGCATTAAATTGATAACAAACACAGATTCTTAGTAAACAGGCTTGATTTCATGATAAAGCAAGCTAATTCAAACTACACTCGATCATACAATCGAAAATACAATGTATATTTACATTAAAATTATAAAGGCTGTATATTTTACAACCATTGCAACAAACACTTTGGTATGAGAAATTAAAAAGTATTAATGGTTTATCTTATGAAGGTAATATAGTATTATCGTACTCTGTATCATGAAATGTATGGAGAAAGTCTTACAAGCAAAATTTAACCTTATTCCTAGTGCATACGGCTGAAGGTGGGTTGTAGGAAACAACCACATAGGACTATTTTAACACGCACAGGCACATTTCGGACGATATTTGAATACGAACCTTAGTGTCATAGTTATAAGGTGATGATGGTTTGCAGTTAGCGAATTTCAAGAGCCGAGGGCCATGGATAGCACACATAGACATATTTTTAACACAACACATGCACATTTTTCGTTGATATTTGGAATATGATCCTTATCTAGAAGCAATAAGGTTGTAAATGTTCTGAAAGTTCATATTCCAGCAACTTAAAGACGAAAATGCCTTGTCTTTTTAGCAAATGTCAAACGATATTTGTAATTGATCGTTATTAGCATAGCCGTAAGGTTGAATATTGACTGAAAGTATTGAACTAGAGGATTTAAGGTCGAGAATCGAGTAATTTTTAGATGATTAAACTAAAAAAAACCCTTATTGTCATAATGATAAGATTGATAATGAGCTGAAGTAGCAAACTTGGACTGCTATAAGGGCGAGAATAGAGTAAATTTTGGATGATTATTTGAAGGTGAACTTTATCTACATAGTAATACTGTTGTATATTGACAGAAGGTCGAAAATATCAGAAAGCTAGAGTAAATATCCATTTGCCAAGCGACTTTTTATGAAAGTTGCAGAAGTGAATCTTATGTATTGTGTGATATGGATGAAAATAGGAATAAAGACAGGTCGAGCGATGAAGTTAAGGTTCAAAATCTCTGTTTTGGGCCAGGGGGGGCATAAATCACTACTCTGTTTTGGGCCAGGGGGTGCATAAATCACTACTCTGTTTTGGGCCAGGGGGGGGGGGCAAATCACTACTCGGATGTACAAAAGTTAGTAGCTACAGGGGCAGCTAGCTTTGGTTTCTATATTTTACATGTTTAAAAAAATATTTAAGACTTCAAGATACGAGCCTTTTCTTTCTAAAAGGCCGGCAGCGCATTTGTGACCCCCCGGGTGTTGCAAGTGTCCATGGGTGGGTGGTGAGGATATACTCACTATTAAGTTTAGGTAGGATAAGGCTCGACTGCCCCCTCTTTCATAAAAAATAAATAAATTATATAAATTAAATTAAATTGATTTATTTATTTAAGACCTAAATATAAAGTTTTAAAAGTATTATTAATTATGACATTTATAAATATAACAATAAAAAATTTATATACATTTTCACAGGGAACTAATATCCTGGTTCTGTTTGGGCGCCGTCGGCAATGGTTGACTGCTTCGAGATGAAACTCTTCCCCTCGTTGGTAGAATCCTCGGTCTTCCGCATCAACTCGACCCTCAGGTTCCGCACGAGGAACGCCATGGAGCCTTGGTATACTGTGAAATAAAATGTATGTATGAGTAAGTAAATAGTTTGGTTTAGACGAAGATTCGATTCCCACGGGGGGAAACATAAAGTTAATATGTAATTCATCACTTTGTGAGATTTTCCCCAGTTCGGTAAGGACTATGCAGCCTGAATCACCTAATTTTTGGTCAAAAGGAATACGTCGGTCCCAGTCGGTAGCTTTGATATTGATAGTGGTCGTAACAAAACCATGTCGTAAGCCTAGTAGCTGTGCTATAACGTGGTTAAAAATCTCTGATATCAGGGTTTATCGGGTCTTTCACAAGAATAAGCTATTTCTAGTAAATTCTAGAGTATGCTATTTCTCTAGCCTAGGTCTGCCGT
>JARACY010006077.1:0-18967 GCA_029255725.1 Scrobipalpa atriplicella
CATGAGGTTAGTAGTATTTTGTCTCCTTCTTTTCTGTAGTATTCACTTAAATGGAATAACAGTTGCTTTCTGCTAGAATCAACAGCATGACTCTTTAATAACACCTTCACATCATCCCAGATGATCACATACAGATCACAACATAATTATCCAGGGTCACTAGCTCCTGTCCTGATTCTTTTGGAATAAATGTAATTTACGTCCCAATTTACTGAAGAGAGAAAAAAATTATCTGTTCGGTCTGGTCTCAGGTTTCCTGAAAGAATTCATGTGTGTCATTCACTTAAAACTCCGTTGTCGTATGCCAACCATTGATTTACTTTCATTATGTTCCAGGTCAGACTAGCCCTCAGAAGGGTATCAAACAGCGGCGAAGACGACTCAGGGCGGGACAGCGACGCGGGGAGCAGAGGGGGGAGGCGGCGGAAGGAAAGAGAAAGAAGATCAGGCACACCTCCCCCTAGAGATCCTGCGGCAAGACTGGTGTCGGTGATACAGCATCAGAGTAGGACGATACATCAACAGCTGGACAAACTCAGGTCAGTAAGGTAACTTTCGTTCTGCTTTCAAAATATTGTCAGTGAAGCTAAAAAAATAAAGTGGGGGCTGTAACATTTTATCAGCTGCAAGATAAGATACAGATTCAGGCAGGATTACTGTAGATTAGATGTCAATGTCGTCCGCATCCGTTGAAATATTCTAAGTTCTAATCTTATATCTTAAATCTTAATGATTGTTTTGGTTTCCCTGGTGTGCAGACGAGACAAACGAGCTGCAGACGAAAAGACCGTCGACGGTATTAACAACTAACTTAATTTATTTTCATATAACGATTTTCCCTTTCTTTTACAGGGAACAAGAGAAACTCATAGATCAACTAGAAGACCAGACGCACAAGAGCCGAATGGAGAAACACGGGACCAACTACCTTCTTGAATCATACCTTCGCGATCTGAACAGAAACTGTGACGTCAACGACAGCCAAGCTGGGAATAGCGACAGTGGAGTAGGAGTTGGATCAGGGACGCCTCCCAGAAGACATACGAAACACAAGTCCAGACGAGAAAGACATTTAATGAGGGAACATTACTTCACTAAAGAACTTACAGATATTTGCCAAGTGAATTCAGAGAGACTAAAACAAACGCAAACACAGAGTAACGATACGGATTCAGAAGCGTCAAGCGATGAACTATCAAGAATACGAGAAGAAATTGAATTACTTGAAAAACTGGCTATTATCAACAAAAGGCTACACAGAGAGGAAGAGCTAGTTGTAAGATTAACAGCTAAAGTCAAACGATATATGGATGAAAACAAAGCTAACAGTTGCGAAAACGCGTCACAAGTCAGCATGCTCATCGACAAAATCGAAGAAGAACTATCAATAAGTGCAAAAGAGATGCAGCACAATAACGTAGAGATAGAGAACGCAGAAAGAGAGATACAGGAACGAATGAAGATATTAGATGAGTTGACGTTGCAGTTAGAAGAAGAGGAACTGCAGAATACGATTTTGGAAAGGCAATTGAATGAAGCGTCGAGTAGACAGCCTATTCTTTTACAAGAGAGTTATGTACCTGTTTTGGATCAGACCATTCCAGTCCCAGTTTTGGGTTACGGAGGATCAGGATACGTCCTAGACACTCTTGTATGACCTATAATTCATTTTGTCCTATACAGGGTGTTAATTTAATTGCGTGCCTCAGGGGTGACTTTTTTTTTATCATTCTCCCATGTAAAGGCAGGCAAAGAGCGTGAGCCCATGCAGCCTAGTCTTCAGTTGTCTTTTTATTTTGAAAACGGATGACATAAAAACATGATAAACAAAATATTTTTTGGCTGGCCTCGAAGTTGTAATTTTGTATGGGAAAGTCAAAAAGTTTTATTGAGTAAGATTAAAAAGATACTCTAACTAAGCTATGACACACAATTAAATTAACACCCTATATACATTTAAGTCCCAAAGATGTACCTACATTGAAATTACCATACTTTAGTTCTGAGCAATATTTTCTAGGTGATCGTGTCCCAAATCGAAGTATTCCCCAAATTAATGTTTAAGTTTTATATTTTGTATCTCATAAGGTGCGTTTTTGATATGAATATGCAATATTTTATAACAGTTTACAAGTTTTAAGTAGAAATATTACTCGATGTTTTACCAAAATGGTAACATTTAACAATAATAACATTTTTAAGAAATCTTTTACTATATTTTTTTGTAAAATTTTACAATAAAAAATAAAACAACAAAGTCATCAAAAACGTCGCCATTAGCTTTAGAAAAAAATATATAGACAATAATAATAGTGGTGCTAAGTATCTGTGTATAGAAATTACTGTAATTAAGTAAATAAAATATAAACAAAATATTTGCGTCCAATACCAAAAATGTATGACAAAACCACCAATCTGTATGTATGTAAAAATTAGTTAAGGCTAGTCAATCGTTCATTCATTTCATCATAATTATCTTTTTTTCATCCCAATTCTTTCGAAGGTCTACTCTAAGAAATAAAAAAATTGTTTAGGTGATAATTCTAATATCTATCGATATCTGAAATTACAGAAATCCACGTGATAAAAAAGTCAAGTTATAATAAAATTAATCCGCCTTTTTAAATTATCATTATACCACAAGAGTTCAAAGAATACTAAAATCTATCTCACTTATTTGTCAGAAACAACGAAAATTTCTTTAAACTTTGTATTGTATCCAAAAATATGTTATACATTATGTGTTACGTTATATTATATTGTATAATACATAGATGTATATAACATTGAAAATATACAACGATTTATAAACATGTGTCGTTTTATTAGCCGTAAAGAAATACAATTGAAAATATGCAAAATATATATAAGTATTTTAAAAATGCAACATTTCATTCCCTGTTTTGCCTTGGCCAGTACTTAGATCGAAATTAACAATTTGATTGATAATAAAAATCATGACACTAAAAAATTATATTATTTTTTAATAGAAAACCATAATCATAATACCTATGGACGCGCAAAAATAACTAGAAAAAGAATCCAATTCATTTCATACTATTTCACAATCAAACTTGTAAAATAACAAAAAATAATAAACTTGAAAAATTCCGAACCTATTTCAAAAATACTTTCTGGAATGAAAAAAAAAAAGTTTTTCTCATACAAAAAAGTTGATCGGATAATATCAATCAAATAGCAACTATCAACCTAAGCACTGGCCAAGGCAAGTCTTTGACCCTCAACCAGAAGGAAAGGACTACAGCCACAACACCTGGACAAACAGCTGGTAATCCTGGGATAACAGCTGGAAATGTTGTAAGTTCTGGAGCTGGATGAGCTGCCTTCAGGTGCCCAGGGTCGTCTGCTTGCAGCCGGTCAGAGCTTACTCTGTGTCCATTGCCACCTGGGAAGAGATAGTGGGAATTGGTAAATGTCAATCTTTGTGTGTGTGCGTATGCTATTACTTACTAGGTTTTAAACCATAATAGCATATGGTATCGTCTATAAATAGTTATTTATTATACAATTAGTTATTATGATTCTCTCATCTGCTCAAACCCTTAAAATTTGATCTAGGCTGATGTCAAATAGTAGATAATTCTGAAAATGGTTGCAGTTTTTTTTTAAATAAATAAATAATTTAAAATCAGTTTCAAATTTTAAACTCAGGTCTAAAAATAAATACCGAAATAAAATTAAAACGTAAATTCGATTTACATAAAAGATTATTATTATTATTTTTAATTTTCTTTTTATCGTTGTTTATATCATAAGTTGTGACTATATTTTGTAATACCATGAAATAAATTAAGTAAATTAAAATAGAATCTTTGTGACGTAGACATTTAAGATGGCTTTGCATTTGTCATCAAAATAATTATTTTAGTTCCATTATCTTATCTTATCTTATCTTATTTAGCCGTTTGTGTCCCACTGCTGGGCAAAGTTCCATTAAAATAAATAAAAATTTAAAATATACGTAACAATTAATCTAAAAAAATAAATAACATACAAAAAGAAACTCTTTGACCCCGACGTGATTTGAACACGCAACCTTCTGATCTGGAGTCAGACGCGCTACCGTTGCGCCACGGAGTCGTTGCATTGAGCGGCGAAATTACCAGACGCTTTCGCGGGTACCACCTTCTGTCTGTGCTTCTGTGACTCACCAGATTTATTTTGGTACTTGATAAATCAATGATCAATAATGGAGATAATGTAAATAAATGAAGTTTTTTATTATATTTTTCTTGTCGAATGGGCTTCGAGTTATTTATTATCAGAATATCTATTTGCTTATTTTAATAGATACTACGTTTTATTCATATTTTGGTTTGGGCATGTTTCTAACTAAGTGTGGGTGTTTCTGTATCAGAAAACATGTGTTAGATAATGGGCTTTATCCATTTTAAGGTGCGTTCCTGACTTACAATTTAGTTTGAGTGTTTATAGTTAAGTTAGAGTGTGTTTCTGACTTAGTTTGGGTGTGATTCTGTCTCATTTTGGGTGAATTTCTGACTTAGTATGGGTGTGATTCTGTCTCATTTTGGGTGAGTTTCTGACTTAGTTTGGGTTTGATTCTGTCTCTTTTTGGGTGAATTTCTGACTTAGTTTGGGTGAATTTCTGACTTAGTTTGGGTGTATTTCTGACTTAGTTTGGGTGTATTTCTGACTTAGTTTGGGTGTATTTCTGACTTAGTTTGGGTGTATTTCTGACTTAGTTTGGGTGTATTTCTGACTTAGTTTGGGTGAATTTCTGACTTAGTTTGGGTGTATTTCTGACTTAGTTTGGGTGTATTTCTGACTTAGTTTGGGTGTATTTCTGACTTATACCTGTGGCTGCGGGTCCTGCGGCGGCTCGTCCCCCGCCGGCCTGTCCACAGGTCCGGCGTCCCCGGTGGCGCTGGCGCCTCCTCCGCGCCGCTCCTCACCCTCCACCAACGCGAGGTATCGCGACAGCTCGGCCTCGTCGCAGATGCGCAGTTTGGTCTCGGAGCCTACGATTGCTATGGAGACATTCTGGAATATATAGAGAGGAAGAAAAATTAATCATCTTTCTGTTAGATCAAGAGAAAAAGATGAAGATTATATAAATAGAAATCGCTTGCGAATGTTTATCATGTTTCACGCTCGCTTTGCTCGCCTAACGTATTGAGTCAAATATTCGTGTAGTTTCGCGCTCTCTTCACTCGCGGAACATAATACTAAAATTTTGTGAACTTTGACGCTTGCTTTGCTCGTGGTTATAATTACCTTGTTATTGAGATCAACTTCATTCGGGAGGGTGTCTCTCAAGGCTCTCAACCCATGAGCTACTAACTCATTCAGGTCACAATCCGGGAAGCCTCCGAGATGCTTCTCCAAGTAAGTCCTGGCTGACTGCGAACGAGCCCCGATGGCCATGGCTCGGCAGTCAAAGTAGTTGGCTGAGGGGCAGGTCTGGTAGATGTGGGGTCCTTGGTCCTGGAATGTGGAAAGATGCGAGGGTATTAAATAAGTTAGAAAAAGTTAAAAACTTGCACTGCTTTTCATTTATACAGTCTGCATAAAAATATTTTGGGCAAGAGAAAAGTCTTCTGTCTGTACACATCTGTTTTTTAATATTGTTATAATTTGTATGTTTACTGTGAACGATAAAGAATGAATGCATGAATTGAATTGAATTGAAAAGTAAAATTCAATACATGTTACAGTGTTAAAGGATCTTTGCTATTTTAACTAAAATGGGAAGTGATATTTAGCAAATAAGCTAACAATGGACTACAAATATCTTGATTTTAGACCATAAAATTATGAGATTTGCAAACCCATAGAATAATTGGCAAGGATGAACAATTGGTATGCAAGTGTCTGTTAATGAACAAAGACGGCCAGATGTATTTTTTTTCATATACTATAACATAACCTATGCAGGTGCTAATGAAAGTAGGTATTAATAAAATCTTTGAGAAGCTTATTTTCTTACTTTTATATCTTACCATTTCCCACCTTGGTTTTTTGCTTATTAATTCAAACACAAATATAAATCTTTTCTGCAAATAACTATGTACATGTGTAGACAAGACAATGAAATGAAAATTATTAATTTTTCCAGCATATACAGCATAAGTGTAGACATACTCACATCATACCCGGCAACAAGCAAGCCAACACCCAACGGCCTCTTGTCATACCGCTGTGTGCAGATCTGCATCTTGTTTCCGACCATGGAGATCAGTCGACCGGCCGGCATCAGGGCATCGTGAGAGTAGCGGTAGTTCAGGCACTCTTGACGCATGAACCGGCTGGAATTCACAAATAAAGAGAAATATTTCAAAGACTATCTAATATTTTGGAAGTTTAGGAGCATTGACAATGAATGTTTGTTTACTACATACAACAAACAAGGGCTCAGCCAGCTCTAAAATAAAAAGAAAAAATTTCTTTGAAAATACAGGCAGTAAATTACTATTTAAGTTTATACTACGATTTTTATGATGAATAACTATAAACATTGGATGATCAGAGATAACCAGAAAATTCAGCTTCATTCCTGCCATTTTTTATTCTAATCTATCAGGAAACAAATGTTTTTTTCTTATTTTCAATGGTAGACCAAATCAAACTAATTAAAACACTAGAATTTAAGTACAAAACTGCTAACCTACCTGAGCATCCTAGCATCAGCAGTCAAACCCGAGATTGAGATAGCGATGTGATCGTCAATCGGTATCACTTTCTTCTGGTAAGCCGAGAGTTCACTCACTGCCCTCTTCAAGGCAATGAGCACAGCAAAGTTCTTATTCTTCAATCCTACGGTAGCAGAGCCAAGTTTGACGGCCTCCATGGCGTACTCCACCTGGTGGAGACGCCCCTGGGGGCTCCAGACGGTAACATCACTGTCATACTGGTTTCTGAACTGTGGAAATGAACATGAAAGAGGTTATGTTGAGTGTAAGTTGATTCCATGTATATTCGCGAGAATTAAGCTATAGCTAGTTGTTTATCCCCATAAAATGGATTATTACCACTAAAATAATAGATATTATTGAGCACGTATGCGAAAATACACGTTTTTATGGTGTTTGCCCGGTAATGACAATGCAAAACTTGGACCTATTTTGGGTCTCGCCGAATCCTAGATTTAGGCGCTGTTACGATGTTTTATGAATAAAATGTGAACTTACCATTTTGTGCTACGGTTTTGGTGTGAAATAATAACGTTTTTAAAAGGTTTTTCAACAAAACCGACGCGTAACTGATTTTTTTTTTTTTTTCATTCATCCATTATAGGATAGGCAAAGGAACAGAGCCATACAGCCTCGTCTGATTTTTCACATCATCTTAACCTAATCTTAACCTATGCTAACCTAAAAGTCATTAGAATGCGCCGGTGAATCACATTCCAATGCTCAACAGACTTTTGCGCGGAGATAACAATCCGAATCGTACGGTAGCGCCTCCCTTTGCTACTTACTCCCGCCATATTATACCTCGTCAGCAGATCATTATAGTTAAATCCACCACATTAATACAACAAACACTGCAAGGAACTAATTTATAAGAGCAAGTAACAAAGCCCGTCAGATTTTTCATGCTCCCCGCGCAAAACCCCAACCTAACCTAACCTAACCTAGAACTCATTAGATTGCGGGTGTGGTACCCGTCAATCGAATGCTCTCTGATGATTTACGCGGGAGTGTCGAGTCGAACCATATAGGTGATATGTACTCATTTCTCACTTTCACCACATTGTCTTTCACAACCGGCACATTATTATGCTAATCCCACTACACTATCACAATAATAGCCGCGAAAAACTAAATTAGAAAGCCAGAAACTCGTCCTAAGTGTGATTCGTTACGATTCCCGCGTAAAACTCCCGCGTAACTGAATGAAACGCAAAAACACAAAACGTCAATTTGACAGTTTGGCACTTTTTTTTATGATTTTCCCATGTAAGGGAAGGCAAAGAGCGTGAGCCCATGCAGCCTGATCTTCAGTTGTATTTTTCTTGAAAAGTCATTAGAGCCGCCGCTGATTGACATTCCAATGCTCAACAGACTTTTGCGCCTTCCTTTGCTTCTTACTCCCGCCCACGCGCAAAACTCCAACCTAACCTAACCTAGAACCCATTGTTTAATAATAATTAACACAATAAACACTGCAAGAAAATAATTATAGAAGAGCGAGGAACAAAGTCCATCGGATTTTTCATGTTTTCAGCGCAAAACCCCATCTAACCTAACCTAAAACTCATTAAAATTCGAGTGTGGAGCCCACATTCAAATGCTCAATGAAGTTTAACGTGGGAGTGTCGATTCGAACCATACAGGTTTGCTGTACGTCATTTCTCAATTTCACCACATTGTATTTCACTAGGGATACAGGGGTGTTTTATGTATGTATGTATTTCACTACCGGCACATTATTATGCTAATCCCACTACTCTATCACAATAATAGCTGTGAAAAACTAAATTAGAAAGCCAGAAATTCTGTCCTGCAGCGATTCGTTACGATTCCCGCGAAAAAAAAACCGCGCATTTCATGTTGTCTATGGTCGATCGCTTAAGTTTTTTAGCAAAGGCAAATGTTTTCAATTAAACAGCCGACTACTTAACCGCTGCCGCGCCGCCGCAGCCGTTTGAAAATAATATTCTGTTTTCTGAGGATATAGGTAAGACGTTGCAAACTTGCTAAGGGTCTAGACAGACGGACTGCAATCCAACTGCAATCCGACTGCCAAATGGCAGTTCAGATGCAGTTTGAATGCAGTTGGCTCGACTGCAATCAAACTGCACGTCGACGGGCAGTTGGCGTGCAGTTTGATTGCAGTCTGAGTGCAGTTACAACGACTGCACACCGACTGCAATCAAACTGCACGTTGACGGGCAGTTGACGTGCAGTTTCATTGCAGTCGAGTCAACTGCATTCAAACTGCACCTGAACTGCGATGCGAGGTAACTCAAATGTTCAAAGATTTTTATAGAGTATACAAAATCAGAAGGTGCAGTTTGAATGCAGTTGACTCGACTGCAATGAAACTGCACGCCAACTGCCCGTCAACGTGCAGTTTGATTGCAGTCGGTGTGCAGTCGTTGTAACTGCACTCAGACTGCAATCAAACTGCACGCCAACTGCCCGTCGACGTGCAGTTTGATTGCAGTCGAGCCAACTGCATTCAAACTGCATCTGAACTGCCATTTGGCAGTCGGATTGCAGTTGGATTGCAGTCCGTCTGTCTAGACCCTAAGCTATTTTTTTTAATTACACATTTACCTACATACTTCTTTTATTTAACACCAGACTTGAAGCAAGTTCAACCAACACGTCAAAAAATATAGAATATTGAAATAGAAATTCAAGAAATTATAAAATGGTGTAGGTGTTTTTAAATTCTTTAATCCTTAGATAGGATAGGCACTAGCCTAGCCTACTTTTTTAAAATCTAAGTTATACTTATATCGATCTAGAATTCTAGATACCACATATTGATGGCACGTCTTGTCTTGGCTAGTCCATTACGTCCATTATTACTTGTTACAATAGTGTCCAGTTTCTAGAAACCCTAGCAAAGGGTGTATTAATCTCTCCACCTAGTTATTTTCCACCATGGAGCGATCTCAGGCGCCAAGAAGGGGTAACCTGATACCCAATATCTTGCACAACTCGTTTATCTAAGATATGGACACTGAGGATGTTAATTATAATAATAAATATCGATTTGTGTGTCTGGTTGTGGTCGTTGGTTGAAGGTAACTATTTGGTAACTAATTAAAAAAGATAGGTACCTACCTAGAATGCAAAGTCGGGTTTTTATAATGGAAACCTCAACATGCATGCTAGCCATAGAAATATTATTATACTGATGATGCTAGCTGTAAAAGTTACACGTACCTGTATGAAATTTGTAACTTGTAAAGCGATCATGTAACTTACGATATCTGAGTAAGTTACAAGTAAGTTGATCGCTGAAGTATTAGTTATAATAACGTTATAAGGTTATAAGCCTATGTCAAACACCTTATACGCCAGTAAAAGTTTCCAATGTAAGTAACTTGCACGCCAGTGTGACGTCATACTTACGTATAAGGTGAAATAGAAAGCCGGCTCTAGTTGCGTGAATTTTTTTTGGGAGCTTCTTTATCACTTCAGAAGCACCTCCCAACCTAGGCACAATTTCACGTTTTGTAATTAGTGTACCTAGGTATACCTATTATATCTTCCGTATAACTAACATATTTTTTAAACCATGAGAGTTCTATCTATCAGTGTAGCTACCTAGCTCAAGAAGGTACACTTTTAGAAGATAAGACTTAGTAGGCCCGTATTTATAATCAGCTCTCAAGAGTGGCAGCAAGTTTGAGTTCGTATCAGAAATGTCACTTCAGTACAAAACGACCTGTCAAATCCATACTTAATATTGCTCTCAATCTTGAGATCGCTTTATAAATACGAGCCTTAGGCTAGACTCTAAACTTGGAGAGAGAGTAGGCCAAACTTCTTTTTAGTTTAAGTATTATTACGGAACTTGTCTAGTAGGTAAAGGAAATTTGAAGAATTTCAGTAGGAATAAAATATTGATACGCTTTGCTACGGCGTAGCAGAGTTCTACGACTAAAGTATACGAGGTGTAAGGGACAGCGTACCAGAAACGGATAGGGTTTGCTCATTCAACGAAACTGAACAACCAAGAAACTCTATCAGAAAATGTCTGACTGAGCAACCCCTATCATAAAACCGCTTGTGATTAATAAAGCTCACCTTAAAATCAGCTTAGTAGTGAGAATCAGCAATAAAAAAAAGTAATCGAATTTTCGACCTCCGAATCGAGTGCCCAAAGTTCTCACTGATAGACTACCAAGGCAGTTAGTTAAGTCGGTAACTCCTGCAGTCATAGGTCCGAGTTCTATAACGAGGGGCGACATTATCTTGTTTTTGCATCTTAAAGTTACTTAAAGCTATTTTGAGAGAAATAGGCTTTAAGTTTTTCAAGATTTATACAAAACCTACAGGGTGAAAATGAAATCATTCGACAAACTTTGAGGGTGAGTTCAGTTCACGAAACTGAACAATTTTCCCCATGGAACATAAGACGTCATATTTAAAAAAAAATTAGACGTCCCATACAAACGGCCCCGTCAGCTGACTGACTTCACTATGAAAGACCTTTCTTTTTTGCGTCTGATGGCCTATGTTCCATGGGGAAAGTTGTTCAGTTCCGTGGCCTGAACTCGACCTCAAAATTTGTCGAATGATTTCAATTTCACCCGGTAGTAGTTTCGTTCGATTCGGCGGAAATTTAATAAAAAATTGACCTAGCACAATAATTATTCTAGCCATGCAAAAACCACCAAAAAAATACGTAATACATACATACATAAATCACGCCTTTATCCCTAATGGGGTAGGCTGAGCAAAAACAACCCAAACAAAGTCGTTCCGCCACGTCTGACAAGTTTTGAGGGTTGTTTAAGATAGTAGTATATTGCTGTAGTGACAGATTGTTAGCCCATCGCCTAAATTATAATATACCTACTGAAACCCTCAAATCCCTTAGCTGGTTTTTACAGCATGCCCGGGAGGAGATGCAGCTGGCACATTAATTATAATGTTTTTCTATCGCTCCCAGTCCAGCATGGAAACAAGTTCTTAAAATGTCATTACTTTTTAATAATACGCATACACTTAATACGAGTAATTAATACTTAAACAAATTAAGGTTAACTTGGTGCTGAAAAAAATGAGATTAATAACTTGCCTTGGTAATATATGAGAAGGTGAGAGATCAGAAACTGTGGTAACTCAAAAGTAGTAAGAGCAAAGAAACTGTTTTCCAAGAATGAGTTTCAATTTTCTTTTAATGTCGTTGTTTTGACGTTCATCCCACATCTCCTGTCTTAGTTTCTCTACTCCGCACAACAGATGTCGGGATTATGGGATTACGGTCATTTCTCAGCTGGACAAAGGTGTCGGTGCGAATAATGGTCGCTGAGACAGGTCACGTGGTGGGAACATTGTGGTGTGTTTGATTGTCAAGTAAATAGTACGGCCATAGAAAATAATACCACCAAACAGTATTTTTTATGATGACGTTCATATTATTTTTTGTTCCGGCTTCCCAATTAAAACATATTTTCAATCGAGAAGCCAGTGTAAAATTTCCTCTGAATAATATGAATTTAAGAGTTTCTAAAGCGTCTAAATCACCTACGTTTGTGGACAAGTTAACTTGCACTCCCAAATAGAAATCCTCCAATATTTATAACTATCGAACATTTTATATTTAAGTGTAACTAAGGAAGCGAAAACACAAAAGCTTATTTTTCTCACTACGACTTTTTATTTAACCTTGTCTCATCTCTACAAAAAAGACAATCATTTTCTTTTCTACGTATCACGTAGGCGAAATATCTGCCGCGTTTTCCGCCATCTTTTTTGTCTTTTTCAAGGTTTTTACTTTTTGAGTTCATGATTGATTATAGGTACATGCAAATAAAAAAACCGTCTAGCGGTCTGAGCCAGCTGCCTACCCTAATAAGGATAATGGCGTGATTTATGTATGTATGTATAAATATTATTAAATTGTTACTTCCAAGTGCCCCTGTAGGAAGCTATCAAAACACTCTAGCTACCTAATCTTATAACATAATATCTTATAGGGTTGAAATAACAAGTAAGATGACAGCTTAACGTGCCTTGAGAAACAGTGAGGCGATTAGTCGTCTTCATATACCATCGGGTGACAATTTCAAAGCTATAGGTATATTATGTTAGCCTTGAAACTGTTCTACAAATATTGATAAAATTTTGGATCTCATAGTGCTAGGTATTTTATGTTTAAAACCATGGTTTAAAATGGAAAATATATAAATTTGTATGTCTCCTTTATTAATCATTGTCAGCGTCATCATCTTTGTACTGTTGTCCTTTCTACAGTGCGACCGGGATATCTGTCCAGCTGTCGCTTCGCTACTACAGCAGCTTCCATCGTTTCAATCGCTATCTTAATGAACTAGCCAAATTTTAGTTCCTAATCCATCCAAGCCATCTGAACAGATAAGGTGGCATTCCGATTCCGAGCCGCGCTGCAGGGCAGCGCTGCCGGGCGGCGCTGCTCGGCAGCGCTGCGAGTTCTTATTGATAGGGGCCGCCGCAAC
Source organism: Scrobipalpa atriplicella (assembly GCA_029255725.1). Taxonomy (NCBI): domain Eukaryota; kingdom Metazoa; phylum Arthropoda; class Insecta; order Lepidoptera; family Gelechiidae; genus Scrobipalpa; species Scrobipalpa atriplicella. The sequence goes on from JARACY010006077.1 coordinate 13,145, forward strand.
TCTGGCAGCGCTGCCCAAATTTAGTGTTACTAATAGTCGGTAATCAAAAATAATATAATAAAATGTTCACAAAATTAGATTTTTACCTTTCTGTCCATTAGGTCTATTATGCCCATTTCCGCGAACGTCTATTTTTGCCATCTAAATCTGTGAACGCCCATTTATTCGAACGTCTATTTCCGCGAACGCTGCTGCTGTTCGCTGTCTTTTAAATCCCGTATTTTCTTTAAAGTAACATTTGTACTGCACTGCTAACTGACTTTGAAAATTTTAATAAATATTTAGAGCATCCCTTTTGTGTTCTTTGTTAGAAATTAAACAGTACCTTGATTAATTAAATTATTTTCTGAAAGTTTAGGTTAGCTCTCACAAAGGCGTTTTGTAATATTTGTAACACCGCTTTCGTGATGTTAATTTGTAAGTTACCTTTGTAAAGAAGAAATAAAGATATTTTATAGCTTTTCGTTCGTTCGTTTCTTCGTAAAAGAAAAAACATACCTAAAATGGTAATATTTACATTAATCTTATATCAATGACATAGCGTAACAAACTTTATAGGTCAATAAGTACAACTAAGTATATTTTTAGCCGACTAACATTATTTTCCTAAGCTAATATTTCACCGAAGGATCTTAGGTGGTCATTCACAGTTTTGGCACTCAGCCAACTTTCACAGACAGACAGACAGACGTACTATTTGTTATTGACGCTGTTTCTCAGTAAGCTGAGTCACAAGTCTCAATGAAATGACGTATGAAACTAAGTTATGGAGTGAAGGAGAAAGCATTTATTTACGAGAAGTGTCTCTACCACAGAAGAGTAAATGGAGCTAGGGCTCTTTCTCTAATCAGTGGTCTCTACTTGCCCTCATAAAAAAATTAAAAACATAGAATCGTAAAACGTACTGAAGGACGTCCTGAAACCAGGTGGGGTGGCAATATTCGTAAGAAAGCGGGCAGAAATTGGATGAGAACAGCTGAAGACCGAGCTGAGTGGCGTGCCATGGGAGAGGCCTATATCCAGCAGTTGACTAATACAGGCTGATGATGATGATGACATAAAAATCTAGCGCCAATTGCGGGGTAGGCAGAAAGTAAATGTCCTATTAGAAGCCGTTTTTCGCCGACATACTCGTATTTATATTTGGAAAGTTGACATAGGCAATATTTTATCGCGTACTCAGTTCGAGTGCTTTTCTAATATTGAACTACTTTAGTGTCCTACTGGTTCATCCGTGTTTTTACGGGTTAGAGGAAAAATAGTATTGTAAACTCTTAAAGCCTTCATACATACATAGAGAAAATCACACCTTTATCCCTAATGGGGTAGACAGAGCCAAAACGACCTAGTTAAATAAAGGTTGTTCCGCCACGTTTGACAAGTTTTGAGGGTTATTACTTATTATAGATGGTTGATTGTGTTTATAGCTTAGTGACAGGTTGTCAGCCCATCGCCTAAATTACAATACACTGAAACTCTAAAATACCTTAGCTGGGTTTTACAGCCCGGGAGGAGATGCAGCTGGCACATTCTATGTTTTTCTATCACTCCCAGTCCAGCATGGAAGTAAAACTTTCATAGTGGCCTCAAATTCTTTCTTTATTTAGAACACTTAGGCTCGTATTTATAAAGCGATCTCAAGATTGAGAGCAATATTAAGTATGGATTTGACAGATCGTTTTGTACTGAAATGACATTTCTGATACAAACTCAAACTCGCTGTCACTCTTAATAGCTAATTATAAATACGGGCCTTAGAACAATGCAGGGTGAGTTACGAACACAACTATTTGAAACCTTTTTTATGTTGCTGTTGATGCTTTACCTACCCTGTTTGAAATATTCGTGTGATTTTGTTTTGTGTAAGAAAATATTACTTATTATTTTTCCAACAGATCGCGTTGAAGTCTATTGTTTGGCGACTAGGCTCTCTGCCGTGCTAATTATAAATGCGGTATGGAATATTTTTGGAGGTATTGAGTTACATACAGATTCGGAATCCTCGCGATGAGCTCTTTACGGAAATTTGATCCTTATTTCTATAGCTATACGGGAAGTTATACAGAGTCTGTTGTCCTTGGTAAGGTAAGTACATACCTAAATTCATTGATGTACAAGTTAAAAGAGAATCTTTTAGTATTAATTAGTCTAATTTGTCTACCTTATTTTTCAATGTTAATAGGATTTTGAAAATAGGAAATATAAAATAAATTAAAATCATTACAAAAAAATCTTAAGCTGACAAAATTGTTAGTTTAGGTATTTCTTCCATACTTCGACAATTACAAAAAAAATACGGAACTTAATACAAAATATGAGTTGATTGAGTTTTAAATAGCAATCTCAATTATCAACAAGACATTCAAAATTTTTATCTATCGTTTTAATTTTACGCATTAATAAATATAAAATTAAGTATTTCTTTAGTTTTAATTTTTTCCCCTAATTATATGCGAAATAACTTTAAAAGTCCAGCGGGCCTATGATGCGCACTGCAGACTTCGTTTTAATGTCTTTCGTTGCGCACTTCACAACGGAAAATGACAGGCATTATTTCAAAGTGAAGTATGCAACACATGTAGAAAAATCTAAGTCTACGTCATAGCCCTGCAGATGGTAACTTAGTACACAAAATGGATATGAGAAACATGATGCGTCCAACAAACACGCAAAACAATAAATCCGCGCGAATAATTGTCAACTACCCGCCAATTTGTAATAACTATCGTGTGTAACAGTACCCACATCCTACGTGAAATGGTCTTGGGTCACCGCCAAAGTGACGTCACCATGTATTTGCTAGTGATGGGATGGTTCGGATTTATACGAATCGTGTGAAGCTATTTGGCATTGAGTGTCAAATCACATGGACGCTCAGATCAAATGGAAGATCTCACGGGTCTTTCAACCAGGGAGCGATGTAAAAATTGTCGCACACAGGGACTCATGAAAAAAGTAAATATTCGTAACAATTTAAGGGAAAAAACGCCACGATCTGTTAAATAAGGTCCTTGTACTTAAAATCAAATGCTCGCAATCGCAACTAATGGAACATTAGTATGTATTTAACCCTTCTATTCTTTTTAGAATATTGTGTCTCGTTTTACACGTTTTGCCTACCCCATTAGGGATAAAGGCGTGATTTTATGTATGTATGTTTCTCGTGTCCAAAAATTCTGACTGCATAAGAATGTAGTACTTAATATATATTTTTAATACATACATATATATAATCACGCCTTTATCTCTAATGGGGTAGGCAGAGCATAAACAACCTATATATTTTTAATACCTACCATGAAGTAGTTGATATTGTATTGTGCTATAAATTATGCAACACAAAATAACTAAAGCTCAAATCCCACAACAAACAAATTAACATAGGTAACATTTTTGCTGTATTGCCAATACATTTGTAGAATTACAATCTTATCTAGTTATTAAAGTTGAATGGAATTGGTACTATGATTAAGTAATCAAATGAAGAGAAAAGAATCATAAACAAACAGTGGTAACATTGATTTTTTTATAAACTTGATCTGGGAGCTTTTTAGCTCAAAGAATAAGCTTAGCGGTCCAGAGGGGAAATGTTGCCAGTATTTTGGGGACGATGCCTCGCGGAGAGGGGCTTGAAGCATTATTTTATTTATAGCGCCTCTTTAGATTATAAGTTTAATTGTAAGAGTTAGTATTTAAGTATTTGTTTTTTTTTTAATTATTATTATTTATTATTTAATTGTACCTATGACATTGTAATTGTTTAAATTGAATAAAGAAATAAAAAGTTATTTACCTTGTAAAGCATATTTAATATATTCCTCTAGAGTTTCAGTATACATACGAAAACCATCCACATATCGGATACATCCCAATCATACGGATATCATCTCCCGCCCCTAATGGTACTGGTTCCCATCCCTACGCGACCATGGTACTACATAAAGCTACGCGGGAGCGCTACGGCACAAATCCGTAGACCATCGCTACGACAGCCGCTACGGCGTAGTACATCGCTACGCAGCGTCGCGAACTTACTCCGAGTGTGTGAATGTGTCTTTTTGGGTGATTTTTTGGTAAGTATTTTCTGTTATTATATTGTTGTTTTATTTTCTGTAACATTCTAGGAAAATAAAAGTTTACTAGGGAAATATAAACTTCAGAAAAAGTTAAGCAGAAACTAATTTTACTCATTTAAAACAAGTTTTAAAACTTTTTTAACGCTAAATTAATGAATTAATTTTACACCAATTTGAAAGTAGAGCATTGACAGTGCGAATTTCAATGCAGTTTTTGTTCAAATTCTTCTCGCGACAATTTTATAGGATGCTATTCAATTTACCTACTATTTTAGTTTGGACTTTAATAAGTAAGTTAAGATTTAGAAACTGACTTTTTTTGACAATTTAAGATCTAAAATGACATAATGACGAAAAACATTACTTCCTATCCTAGCCCTAAAGTTAGCCCTAGGTTTAGGTATAATCGGTTCACGCGTTTAGAAGTTCCAAGAAATTCAAAGACATACCTACTTGCTTGAATCTTAAAAACATTGTGCAGTCGTGTAAAATAAACATGCTCCAACTCTTTGTGCAGTCAAGTAAATGTTAATATTCCAGCTGGAAGATATTTCTTTACGGTGACTAGCCCGGTGGCGGCGATAAAGTTACTTTGATCAAAAGCAAATTAGACCATATAAAAAACAAATTTATTTTTTATGGAAATGATCTTGTAAATCGCACATTATTTTAAAAAATTTATAGTAATTTAAATAACAAGTCACTTTAAGTCTCATCAAAAAATATTAAATTCTGAATAAATTCGCAATTAAATTAAAATACAAATTAAAAGTAGTGAAAATAGTAATCTGGAATTGAATTATTAAAAAGTAAGATCCATACAGAAACAAAGATCAGAGAATGAAAAACACTCTTCCACGCGCGGGCTAGCAGATCCCGCTCCTACGCGCGCAGAAGCGTTTTCAATTATGTTCAACATTGCGTGTTTTCCATACACACCGGGGTACTTACTCAATGTGGGCGTACGAAGTCGCAGGCACAGCTAGTTATTCCTAGAATATGATAAACAACAAATAAAAAAATTCAACCGTAAACAGGATTCGAACCTGCGTCTTTGGAATACCGTTCCAACGCCATGACCGCTACGCCACTTGTTCATAAAATAAACATTAAAAACTACGTTCTTTATCTGATGATAAGGGTTAGTTTCAAAAAATTTAAGGTAAAAGTAAAAAAAAAGTACTAGAATTTTATAAAAAAAAAACATAAAAAAATTTATGAAGCTATTTTAACTCCGGGTGAAATAAATAACTATGATATCAGGACGTCATTAATGTTTTATTTTCATACATAAAGCGCTTTTGACATAAAGTAATATAACTTTGAATCTGTGAGGTCCCTCCTGTCATATCAGCAAATATAAATTAAGGTAGTATGTTGAGCTCACTAGCGCCCTCCCAAGAAATATTTTTTTTGTGTCTTAAATATAAACATATTCGTGAATATTTTACGTGTTGCGAAAATCGGAAATCTTCATTTTTTTTATGCATAAGGCCACTATTTATACTTAATATCAAAGCTTTGAAAGTGGCCACTTTTGGCAAGATCGACATACAAAGCTTGCTGGATTATATAGTTCAAAAGCCTGATGGATTACTAAATGAAGAATTACTTCCGATTTTCGCAAAACATAAAATATTCACTAATACGTTTATATTTGAGACACAGTAAATTTATTTCTTGGGAGGGCGCCAGTGAGCTCATCGAACCATCTAAATTATTTTATCAACTAAGTACAAATTAGTTA
>JARACY010006078.1:0-18965 GCA_029255725.1 Scrobipalpa atriplicella
ATGAAAAAAAAACATAGAGTGCTCCAGCTGCACCTTCTCCCGCGCCCCGGCATACTACGGTAAAAAGAAACAGAGAGGCAAGAGTTTCAGAGTATTGGTATTTAGGCGATGGGTTGACAACCTAACGATAATACATAACTCGCTCTTTCTAATTTGTCCCTCAAAACTTGTCTGTCTGGATGCTCTGCATTTTTCGTAAGGGATACAGGCGAGACGGTATGTACATTTTTAAACTATGAATCCAAATACCAATAGCAGGATCCACAATAGCGAAGGCCCGTTTCAGGTTCTCGACACTGATAGGCTTGTTCCCAGCATGGCGGCCTCCCAGTTCGGTTACCACCTCGCGGATATACTTGTCTTGCGCGAGTTGGCGCTGGCGATAGAGCTCGCGAGCGAATTCTACGCGATCGAAGCCTTCTTCGTTCTGTTGGTTTGGAAAAGGATTTAGTAGGCTTTTTCACGGTTCGAGACTCCAATAGCTTAAATATTGTTGGATAATGGAGTCAGTGTTCATCGCGCTTTGAAGAAGAATTGCAAAGTAATAGGTACGATAACTTTGCAGTTACCCAGAATAATGTCAAAATCAGAATCAGTTAGGGTCGGTTGTAGTCAGCCTGGATAATCCTGGGATAGTCACAACTACAGCTTACCTCTAGAAACAGTTTATCCAAGTTTATTTCATTGCTGTTTATCTTAAGTTTTAGTTGCTTCCTTACGACATCTTGCAAGTTTTTGATGTCCACTTCGCTTTTTAACGGAAAGATTGATTTCGCAATTTTCTCAAAATCTTCCATAGAAATTGTCTAGAACATGATAATAATTATATTAATTCCGAAAAATTTGGATATGTACAAAAATAAGCAGATTCGCAGCAGATTCAAAAATAAGCGTTTTGAGGTAGAAAGCAGAAGTGTAGCAAGATTCTGACCTCATGGTTTTTGCTCTGCTTATAAAGCTGCTCCTTCAAAGAGACCCATTGCGCTCGATGTCCCCAGTAGATGTGCTCGCTGAGATGCCCATTCACAACACCCCAGAACAACTTCACCTGTGGCTCGTCCAGCATTTGCTCAGCACCAGCACAGAGGTTGTATGCCCATTCTGCGCGGACTGAAGGCTGTTGGTATCTGCGGGCAAAGATTAAATCTCTCATGGAAATATACAATGGATCGCACGGCTAAGATAGGTACCGATCACGATCAGAATACCACCTACCTGTCTTCAAAATATTTGTTAACGTAATCTTGCATGGGTATATCCATACTATTTAGTTGCTTGCTCAGCCAAATGTCGGTGACCATGACGCTGACTTCTCGTCGGGAAAGACGTAGGTTTCGAACTTTGCCTTCATAGCGCAAATATGGAGGTATCGCTGGATCGGTACCCTGAAAATTTTGCGTAACTCATATTTGATTACAGTTCATTACGAGAAACAAAAATACAAGATAGAAATTGTGTCAAATACAAGTCCATCGAAATGTTCCAAATTATCGCTCTCAGCCGCAGGACCCAGTTCTTTCAGCAAGACTCGAAGAGTATCCCTGGATGTTAGACCTTGAGCCAGTTGCCACCATCTGTGAAATATCACGTTACTTGGAAATCAAGACCTTGAGACATTTTGTTCTGAAGAGGCATTTAAAAAGATGCCAAAAAAGCCCTCAAAATGTGAGCATTGGGATAACTGGAAGCATACCTAAATACTGCAGAATCGAGACGAGAGAGTATTACTCGTAAACCTTACCTTTCTCTACCGCCTCCGATAAAATCAGCACAGAGCTCCCATTGCGGACGCGGTGTGCCAGCTCTTTCAAGTTCTCTACAACGCTCTTTAGTTTCTGCCAATTCCTCTTCGATCGATTTCTTAGCAACTGAAAAATTGGTTTGCTTATCAATATCTAGTTCATCCTCCGCTACACTTTAAAAAGAATCTTGTTAGGTACCAGCAAGTCGTTTGAAGGATTCTTCCAGTGCCTGGAGCTCAGTTTTTACTGTGTCCAAGTTTTTGGTAGCGTCGTAATACTTGATGTTCAAGCAGTCATATTCCAGACGTGGTATCGTCTCTGCGTATTCTTCTTTCATTCTATTTAGCTCACGCTGAGTTATTGATAGTTGTTCCCTAGAATGATTGAGAATAATTGAGTTGGCCGGCGGCATAAAAAGTTATATGCTTAGTCTGGCACATGACTAGCCGTGCAAAATGCACTACTTATCGCTTACGATATGACATCATCACATATAAAAGATAAGTACAATTTTCCTTGAAGGAAATTAATTCTCTGGAGTAACAGACTTATAAAATCTAAGATTAGTTCGTCGCTTTGCGCTGTTAGATTATTATAAAATTTACGTGATTAGATTATCTGAAAGTAGGTATTCTCATTCTCACCGGCATCTGTCTAACGCAATTCTCAACACTACAGGATCGCCATATGTGGGATCGGCGCTGTAAGAACTTCCATCGAGTTCTTTCAGTTTCATATGCAACTCGACATTTTCAAAAAATAGCGTATAGCGCGCGTCACGCTCCTTCATAAGAGTCAAGTAGTCTGAAAACTCTTCGTTTTGCAACTGAAATTATCTTGTAGTTAAAAAAACATTGTTTTATGGCGATTGATCAAAAACAATTAACAGGTAATTTATTCACCATTCTTAATTAACATTATACCTAAATATAAACAGAAACATTCACATTTTAACATAGCACATTTTATTTCCCAAACACTTACAATAACAAAGAAACAAAGAATCTAAATAGTTAACATTGAATAATGCAATTCGGTCAAATATTACAAAAGCAGATAAGCTTAAGTATCTTACTATAATTAGAAACATTTTAGGCACATCCATCAGTTCTTATCAATGTTGCTTATTAATTAATAACATCACACATTAGACACAATAGCATAATACTTATCAATACAATATTGTAAAGGACATAAAAGGACAACATACTAGCACCATTATTACATTTGAACTTTGAACACACCTTTCCAATTTCTGTCTTAAGTCCTGAAATTTCTAAAGTCAATTTTAAATTTTGATTAACTAAGTCTTCTTTTTCTTTAGATAATGATTTAATTTTATCATCAATATTTTGTCTCTTAGTAGAAATGCCAAACACTTTCTGTAAAGCAAGCTCCAGTCTAATTATAAAGTTAGATAAACATGTACCTTCCTCCTTATTATGCACTGATAAAATAATTATGTACTTAAGCAATATTAGGTATGAATACTATTTCAACATTGATAAATTAAGAAGAAAAGATAACAACATTTCAAAATATAATAAATATATTTAAGACAAAAAGTAATAAAAAAGTTAATGTTCATTCTTTTTCTGGGCAAGCCAATTATCAACTTGCCCACGAACTTTGGAGATGTCTATGTCATATGTTCTGCAGCAGCCCCCAACATACCTCACTCCCAAATCTAACCATTCCTGGACTGAGGTTGCCAATGAACCCACACAATCTGTTTTAATCCACTCTCCTGCTTCATATTTCTCCCCAGAGTTAGGATATGTAACAAATGGTATGGGATTTTCTTTTCTATCATCATTGATTCCTTTAAATAAAGGACTTATTATTTTTGGAGAGCAACAGTTGGTGCCAATAGCTAATAGTTGTTTAGGATTTGAATCCCAGCATTTCTTTGCAGCTGTCTTGAAATCTTCTCCATGAGAAAGTGATTTTTCATCCTTGCAGCTGAAAGAAAGCCATGCTCTCATGGTGGGATATTCCTTCAATAGCTCTGCAAGCATCTCTCCTTCTTTCTGGCATGGGATAGTTTCAAATGCTAGTATATCCACTCCAGCTTCAATGAGTGTCCTTATTCTTGGCTTGTGCCACTCATACATTGTTTCAACTGATACTTTATCGGCATAGCTACCATCATATTCAGAGCAATCATGCAAATGTGCGCCATATGGACCAACAGATCCTGCGATCAGAATATTTCGTGATGGTAAATCGTTTGTACGACACTCCTTTAAGTAGATATCGCGAGCTTCTTTCGCGAGATTAACAGCAAGACGAATGAGTCCGTAGCCTTCTTGTTCTGTAACGCCGAGATGCTTGACGAATCCGCCGACGGAGGCCTGGTAGGTGTTAGTTTCAATGACGTCTGCACCAGCGCGAAGGAAGTCGAGGTGGGTTTTCATAACCTCCTTAGGGTTGGTTTGGAGGAAGCGGGCACTCCATAGCGGATCCCCATCTGGAGTGTGACCGACGTGGCGAGAAACTTGCGTGGAAAATCCTCCGTCCAACACCAAAACAGTGGGATCATCGGCACCGGTGTCCACTACATCTACCATTATTTAGGAGTTCAACAATTTTTCCACTTACTTGTTGATGATGCAATCAAAGACTCTGATTAACTTGTGCTGTTCGATGCTAGTTGAAGTGTGAATAATCAAGTAATAATTTTACAATAACAATTTTGTTGCGTTCGCCTCTATTTTGATTTTTGTTACGACTACTTAATGGTGTTTGCGAAGATAGTTTTGTTTGTAATTTAGTTACAATTATCTTTTTGTGAAAATCAAACTATTTACTTTCATGCTGAAAAATAATTACATTTTCTAATAATGATACAAAATATCATAATTTTCTGCTTTTTAACGCAATAAAATAACACAGAAATGACCTGTGTTTTAACTGATGCGTTTACGAAGAAATGTAAGAACTTTATGACTTTTGTGTTTGTGTGGGAAATTCGAAATTCATGACGAAAGATAAAATTTCTTATCTATCAATTTGGCTCCAGTGCCCTTTGTTAAAATTACGCAACATTTTGTACCTACAGACAGGGCTGAGCCGAGTTGTTTGGCTAATACGAAAGCACAACGGAATACGAAAGTAGGTACGCACTAACTAGTGCACTATAAACTGAAGCTTTAAAAGTATTACATATCTACAATACTTACATCTTGAATTATGAACTGTTTTATACGCTCATCTCTGATTTGTAACGCATTTTCGTAAGCATATTGTATTTCTTTAAGAATACTAGCGTACGTAACTGTGTTGGTAATTAACTTCTTAGCTGCGACACGGTAAATCTGCAAAAATAAAGGGCCCGTAACCGTAGGTACTGTAGGTAGCTGAATTTTTACATGATCAAAGAATTTAATTTACCCTCTATTTCCAATAATTCAATGGTACAGTTCAATGATTGGACTACTAGAAACTTTCCGTGTCACTGATACTTACATCAAGGATTTCATCTAAGTGCGATTGTTTATTTTCATTTAACTCACTTGAAATAACTTTTACAGACTTTAATTTTGCCGCCACTTCATTTTGAATATCTTGCAAGTATTTAGGGGATGATTTCTTGTTCATTGCATGAAAGAGCACAAAACAAACTTGTGATTTAGCTGTATTGTAGGCACAAATAGTTCGTGTTTCTCTTTTTTTAAATGTTTACTAGTTGGTTTCTGTAGTGATTATCTATTTTTATTCAAAGAGGAGGAAAACTGCCTTTTTCTCCCGCTAGGTGTCGCATGGGCGACTGTACCTTGAGAACTGTCAAATTGTACTAACTTTTGTAAACAAATTGAATATTTTTAGAATATTATCGGTAAATGCCACAATGCAGTGCATTTAATTGCAAAAATAGGGGAATTCATTTGTTTTCCAAAGATTACAAATAAAGAAAACAGAGAGAGACAGTGGGAAAAAAAATTACGTATTAAAAACTTCAATGCAAGTGATGCAAGTTGAATGTGTTCAGCGCATTACAAAGAAAGTGATTATATTGAGAAAAATATCGTTTATGTTAAAAAAACTGATAAAATCGCAATACACATGTGACATTGACACGAAATAAGGTACAGTCGCCCAGAGCGCCATCTGTATTTAGCTTTTAGTTTGGCTCCTCATTTGCTTGCTTTATCTGTGGATTTATTTGCAGTTACGGTTTTACCGGTTTTCTTATCTTGATAGCGCCACCTGCCAGCGAAACACAAAACGAGTATTCGTGACGTCACTGATCTCTGACATGAAATTACGGAAATTAGAAATGGCTGCGATGGGTAGTGGACGGGGAACGATGGATTCCCAAAATCAAGTGCAAAGTGATACAGTAGACCGTTTAAAATTACTTTATCCCAATGTGAACGAAGATGAAACACCACTGCCGAGATCGTGGAGTACCAAGGACAAATTCAGCTACATCGGATTGTCGCAAAATAATCTTCGAGTCCATTACAAAGGTAAGAACTTTCAAGGTTTGTTTATGGACTAGTAATTCGTAAAACTCTTTATTAGCACGTTAGCGATTGATCCAGGAGTAATTAGCGAGTGTTTTGGGCAGTTTTCATGGTACAGCAACACTCTGACGTGTCACAGCATCTCGCAATCGTGTCGTATGGTGCAGTGGATATCTGTCGCATTACCTCAAACAAAGGGATCAGCTGATCGTATATTTTGTAACAACAAGCGAAAATATCGAATTATTCCACTTTTCCTACGTGAAAACGTCTTAAAACGTTGTACGACGTGTTGTTATACGTATAATTGATCGAATTGGCGTAGAAAATGCGAACTATGTTGTACAAGGTCTCCTCTATAGCTACTCGAAATGGCAGACAAAAAAAGCTATAAATTACTGTTTGATTATTTCTGATGAACTCTATTATAGACAGGATACACTCAATATAAATTACACACAAAGATGAGCCTAATTTATGATTTAAGATTACTTTTAATTAAATTAACAAAGAAAATTTATGAAATGGGTCTAATTACATTTTATCATAAACTTCAGTCTTCTAAACAATATGAAGCAAACCCATTGCATTATATTCTATTTCTAGCAATATCTAATTTACATTCAATTCAGTTGAAGAGAATTAATTCTGTTGACTGTTATCATTGTCCTGTATGCAGATTTCCGACTTCCATTTTGTTTGCAAAATAGCCATGTTAATGTAATTTATTACATGCCTATGCAATTAACTGCAAGCAAATATATTTAATACTAATTTTGCCTCTCTGCTTGGACCATAGTAACCTTGAAATATGCTGATAAGATAGTAGAGGTGAAAGTTGACTTATGTCTGGTTAAATTTATGTTATTTTTACTTAATGGTAAATAAATATATTAGAAACCACTCTTACAATCCCTGAGTCTCGATTATTCCATTATTTTATTGAAATACTGTTATGTATCCTAACTTTCTGTAGTAATTAATTATTGATTCATGATTAGCTCTACTAGAAAAACAACTGGGGCAAGTGAACTTTCTATTTTTTGTTCTTAATAAAATGTTCAAGTCTTCTTTGTGTGTTGATGGTAGAGATAGTACAGTGTCGCAGCCCAGAATTTACCCACATTAATAGCATTATCAACTGCTGTCATAAGGTCTTACTGCGATCAGGTGTAGGGGCATGCAGGGCACAATGTTAGGTATTTCATTGTTTAAACTGCACCACATAAACAGTTCATATTGCAACTATGTAAAAACTCCAACTGGCCGTGTGCTCCATCTATTAGCTACTAAATACAATTTTTATCAGACGAACAATCACCATACCAAAATCTATTTGGTAGATCTGTAGGGTTCTCCATTCAAAGTTGCACCTTATGCAATATTTACAGCAAGATGGTAATATACAAGTTATGGGCTCCTTTTACGTTACTGAAACACCCATATGGCACGCAATTAAATTAACACCCTGTATTTATTTTGTAAATTTTGTATTTTTGTGCAATAATGTATATAATCATTCTATTCTAGGAACAGTATTCTGTTTGTGTAAATAATTAACTTTATTATTACTCATTTATGTCTAGAATGATGTAATATTTTATTTACATTTGTTTTCATACTTAGCTGTACTTCTTAACACAATTTCATCTCAATTTCATTAACAGTAGCAAAATATTTCCGTGCCCTAATTATAGCCGTTCATTTAGCCAAGCTATTTCAATTAATACCAATGTAATAACTAGTACAAAATTAACTTATTGAGCAATCAAACTTGTCCACATACATTAGTTGGTACAATTACATTAACACTTTGAATATATTTCTGAATTATGGCGTCTATGCTGAACTTGGAGCAAACGAAAGACATAGAATGTTCCAGCTGCTTCTCTTCCCGTTCTGGACATAGGTACTGTTGGAATCAAAGGTTTCGGTACCTATATTGCAATTTAGGCGAAATGCAAACCACCTAATAGCATTCATTACCTACATAGTTTTTTATTTCTAAAATGACCGGCAAACCTTGTCATTGGTGACGCAAACACCCTGTTACGAGGTCTTTGACGCTCTGCCCAGCATGGTAAGGGATACTGACGTGACTATTTTATGTATTAAATTTAATATAAACGCCTGGCACAAGAGTACCGCAATGAAATCTTTCGATGTTGATGATACGGCGAGCTAGGAACACCAATCACGATCAGGTCTCTCCAAAGCTAAACAAACATACATAAAGTTACGTCCTTATCTCTTACGGGCTACGGGGTAGGCGGAGCGTTAACCGCCTATCCCTATCGCCGAAATTACAATTCACTGTAACCCTCGAATCACAGCATGCCCGCGAGAAGAAGCAGTTGAGACGTTCTATGTTTTTCTTTCGGTCCCTTTAGTATAGCATTGAAGACTGGTAAAGATGGCAATATATTGATATCTTCAGTTAGCAGTCGTGTCGCTAAGTCTGATTGCTTTGCTCATGTCGTACGGAGGAGTAATGATGTTCATTACATAATATGTTTATTGTACTGCAGAGATGATTGTATATTGATACGCGGTTTCCGCTGTAATAAAGCCATTTGACATAATACGTTCATGTTCACATTGACGACCCGCACAGCTTAGTTGATAGTGCATTTACCTTCTGCGCAGAGGGTTTCAGCTACGATTCCTGATCGAACAGATATTTGAAAGAAATAATCTTTCGTGAGGAACATAGACTGCTATTTACCGCTTGAAAATTTCTTTTTCCAACGGAAAATCTTATTAAATCGCATTTCGAAAAACGTCTATACTGAAATTACATCACCGTAACTATTTGCTGATCAATCAAAATCACTTGAATTTGTGATAAATTAACTCTGATCGTTGCAAGTTAGCTACTTGAGTTTCTGAAGTCTCCTACAGCAAGTTTTTTAAGTATCAAACTTGTCTGTAAGTTCTAAATACTGAACGCAAACTGGAAGCCTTGTAAGTTTGTCCAAGATATTGCTCAGCTGAGAAGGTATCCGTTACGTTATGAAAACATTTCACAATATAGTTTGAATTATAATTATTTCTGTATTATTCACAATACACCTGTTATTTATTGCTTTGCTCTTTTAGATTTTACGGTTTCGTCGTGTAGGCTATGGAAAATAGAAAAATGTTCACAAAAGTAGGATGAGATGATTAAAATGTTGACTCAAGATTTCAGCTCTTCTGAGACCCTTATTACTATTTTATCTTTGAAAACAATGCATCATAAAATAATGTACCTACACCTCGATTAACCAAAGACTAAACGGAACAAAAAGACGAGACGCGTCAACTACTCTTATCATCGAGCTGCCTCCCGTCTGGGTCCGAAAGGGCCCCGAATTTTCCAGCTGGGTTATATCGACCGCTTGTCGCGTCGGGTTTTGACCCTTTTTGACCTGACTGGTCTAGACTTCCCTGGTCCTTTACCTAATTCCGCGTCTAGTCGGGGCAAGGACCGACGCTGAAATGCAATTTATTGTCTCTGGTGGCCGAAGCCGCTATTTATACACAAGAGCGCTTAGTGACTCATCGCGGACTTTGTTTAGCGCTGTTGTATGCACTTGTAGTTGTTCTGTTCTTTCACCTGCTTGTTTCTATGAATAGAAACAGTGCTAATGCTATCGTGGCTTTACTAAAGGAAGTAAGTTAGGTTTTATTCTTACATTAGTATATGGGAATCTAATCCAATTCGCTAGGGTAGATATATGACAGACACCTGTTTGTAATATTTAGAAAGGCTGTAACAAAAAAGGACCGGATTACCAGGTAAACCATGACAGGGTTGTCCGCGATTTTTTGTTCTTACCTGCTCAAATAGGACACTTTGGAGAAATCCTGCCTTATGTTCAAAAAAACTGTCAGAGCCTGCAAAGACGCTGCTGAGTGTACTGCGAGGCAAACGACCCTAGAACCTGTTAGCCTGGTTACTCGTTGGACAATGTTTAGTATGACGCACCCCTTTCATCCACCACATCATTAAACTGATGTTGCCTGTAATGCATGTTCAGTACTCATACTGGGTGTAAAAAAAATTGGCTAACGAGTGTGAAGCTAGCCATGAAACTGAACAAGTTTCTCCTAGGAATATAGATTTCGAAATATAAAATTATCCCTCCTTTTGACACATTTGTATGAAAGGGCCATTTTTATTTTCATATTTCCGTTCTTGGGGAAAAGTTGTGCAATTTCATTGGAAGGTTTTTCATTTATACAGTTTGGTCAGCAATTTTTTTACTCCTTGTATACGCTAGGGGGCGAACGACCCTAGAACCTGTTGCAGCTTGGTCACTGGGATCTCGCTGGTCGTTGCTACCATACACAGCTGTTGTTTTGTATGACGCACTTATTTTCGATCAGACTTTGATACGGTTTCTCATGAATAATGTTCGATCTTAAAGTCATAGTCATCATAATGTCACGTCTTTACTGGGTAGGCAGGGCGTAAAGGGCGTTTTCGCCACGTCTGACAAATATTGAGACTATTTGAGACCAATTTTAGTTTGAGATGTGTATCGCTATAGAGGCAGGTTGTCAGCCCATCGATTTAATTACAATACACGGTACCCCTTGAATCCCTTTACTGACTTCTACATTATGCCAGGGAGGAGGAGCAGCTGGAACGTTCTATGTTTTTCTATCGCTCCCACCCAATCCAGCATGGAAAAATGAAGTACGCGGGGAACCTATCCTAACCTCTGTTGCACCTTAAAATTACCTTCGAGGGCTAAGTATCCGTCGGATGACAAACACTTTTTTTTTGCATGATACTGACTTATTCACACTATATTTATTGCCTGTCCGTTCAGTTCTCACTTCTCAGTCCATTCAGCAAGTATGCATTGTCATTCTGTCTGCTGAATCACTCATTTTTTTTTTCAGAATTTGATTTGAATTTTTTGTCGTAAAGTTTTTATTTCAATGCATTCGCTGCACTTGTAATAGTTTAAAAAACAGAGGGTTATCGTTCGGATAAATGAAACAGGCTCCTGTTATAGCTTTTTAATGATATATTTATTAAGTTATCTAAATTCTATTATCACGGTATTATATACATATACCGGTATTATATACCTATACATTACATAATAATAAGTATATTATCTCAACATGACCTATGATCAGATCAATAGAATGAGTAACGTATACTCGACGACGATGATCATTGCACAGTCTCGTTATACGATTTCTATCGATCCCTTATTAACCTTTAGCCCACTTAGAATTACATTATGTTTGTGTATCACGGACCTTGGCTCTTGGCTTTTATGCCGTTGTAGTAAAATCAATTTACCAAAGAAAATAATTTACTTCGAGGGATATTTTTGATAGGATATGTATTTGCTGCAGTTCAGTCCAATTTGCAATAACCACACCAATACCCTCGCTCCCTTTACTATATTATGCAGTAGGCATAGGCATGCTAGGTAAGCGAAGCAGCCGGTACATTCTATGTTATTTAATCGCTCCTGCCCAGCATTGACGAGTACCTACCATTGAAGCAAAAACAACCTTCGCTAGATTTAATAGCGAGAGGCTACAGAATATTAATGAGATGAAGACAACTTTGCGATCAAAGCTCTACGTAGCGTTATAAAAGGTTGAGTTTTGGACAGCTATCATTTAATTTGTAGGTATTCGTTATTTGAATTGAAATTTATTTCAATTTCTCTTCATTTTATTTTGAACTAAACATTTGCAGTCTTCTACAACCATGGCTTGTGATCAAGGGTCCAAAACATCAAGTCTTAGAAGTTATTCAAAACAATTTAGATCAGTTAAAGATTCTTATTATTTAACCATATTTTAAGATACCAGTACACATGAATTAGAATACATTTAATAAAAATATTTCTCTTAATAGTCTGTCAGTTCTAAAGACATAAAGTGGTTCTAAGTTGTGCTTAAAATGTACCGCAGCTCTCATAATGACGACCTCATAAATCTTCAACCTCTCTCGTACTTCTTTCACATTCGCTTTTCATTTAGAGTAGAGCAAATATTTAGAAGCGTGTTTTTGGTTATAAATTTATACTCATAAATAATGTACGGCGCAACGGTTTACCATATAAGAAAAATATTATGATTATAAACAGGTGTAGGTAGAAACTTTATTAAAACAAGAAGGGAACGTATTTGCAAAAAGCTTTGTTTTCCTTTTTCTGTCGTGTGAGATATTGAATCGTTCGACCCTATAATAGGCCTCTGTGAATAATAACACCAATGTAATAAACTTCAAGTGCCCGTCCGTACGAATCTCCGGATTGACAGACCAAGGCACAGACCGCTACGCCACAGAGGCACTTACAAGTAAAAGCAACTGCGGTTAGTAGTAAGTACTTAATACGAGTGAGGCGGACCAAAAGCTCCCAAGTGTTTCCAAGTAAATACTAAGATCTTTCTAAGTAAGAAGATAATTGTCTAAAGTAGGTTGTTGTCAAGCCAGAAGCGCTTAGTAAAGTGATAGATAAATCAATACAGAGATTTTCTTCAAGTCAAGGATATTGTGGGCGGAAAACTTGAACTAAGCGAACCTATTTTTATACTGGCTAAGAATGTAAACTGCTTTATTTGTGTACTAGGTATCCGAGCCGCCTTTTCACACACGGCTTATAGCTTTTTCTGTGGGAATAAGACATTTTAGCTAAGCCTGGTGAAAGTGTTCGAGTTTATTCAATACAGTCATAAAGATATGTCCACTTTTTAACATTAAGTCCCTTGTTGCGACGCAGTGGGTACTGTGGGTAGCATACCACACGTCGGACTATACTACATTTTTAATACAACGAATACACAAATAAGTTCACTAGGGCTTAAAAACATTCGAGCTCTTCTTCTTTTTGTTGAGTCAATGTCAATCAAAGTCTCTGCGCCCAAAAAGTGGCCACATTAATAGTCTTTTGGTTGGCGTTCGTTGTAAAGCTCCTCCTGGTCGTCGAGTTCTTAAAATTCATCTCTCAAACCATTGTAGAAAGTAACTGTACCGGCACACCCTCTGATGATAGTGCCCGCCCGCGGCTGCAACGGTTCAGAATGAGCTGGAATTACTCGTGTCATTACACTTACCGTACATAGTACATGCTCCGAGTTCTGATGGACGTGACTCCGAGTGACTAAGCAATTCAAGAGTAAGAGCGCGTTATTGCTGCATACTCTCATCTGCACCTTTAAAAACATTGACAGATTTAGTAGAGTATGTTAAGATCTTACTCTCTTTTAAGTAAAGGGAGTGATGTGCCCGCGGCTGCAACGGTTCAGAATGAGCTGGAATTACTCGTGTCATTACACAAACCTCTTACCGTACACCGTACATGCCCTTGCCCCGTGTAATGATGGACGTGACTAAGCAATTCTAGTGTAAGAACGCGTAATTGCTGCATACTCTCACTTGCACCACAGAATATTTAATAGTACTCCTGCACCTTTGAAAATATTGGCAGATTTAAAAGAGTATATCGAGATCCTTCCCTCTTGGACTGTAAAGGAAGTGCTATTGCCCGCGCCTGCAACAGTTCAGAATTGCTCGTGTCATTACGCTTACTGAGTTACGGTGCGGTCCGCTCCCAGTTCTGATGGACGTGACTTCGGGTGACTAAGCAATTCCAGTGTAAGAGCGCGTAATTGCTGCATACTCTCACCTGCACCTTTGAAAAGAGAATGAGTATGTCAAGATATTTTAAGCCATAACTGAGAGTTTGCCTTAGGAAACTGAATAGTTTACAGAGTTGACAGCAGAGTTGCCAGCACGTTGGTTTGCTCACTTAACTTATCAATGTACAGAGCGAAGTCATCATTGATTGATGGAAGAAAGAAGAACAAATAAAAAGCAACTCTGTACCATAGTTGTTACAAATTAACAACAATTTAAAACTAATGATATCTCGTCAACACTGTCTAGCTATAAGTGGCCTTTATTAATTGAAGATTATCAAAGTATAAAAAGTCAAGGTAACGATGCAGATAATCTATTGAAAAAAAAAAACGTATCAATATCAATCCCCAGTACATATGCTGTCTGTACTATACTTAGACGAAATTGATGACAGGTCTAAACTACTGTGGATAAAAGCAACTTTACAGTAGCAATTTTCCAAGAGAAAAGGCTCAGTTACCGCCCGGGTCTCCGCCATAATACGAGAGTGCTCTGGAATTATCGAGTATTATTACGACACATGCACTTGGCGATAGATGCGCATCATTACAGGAAGGCATGGTATTGATAACAGAATAATATTGCTTTTGTACGATATTTTTTTAGAGTTCTATAAATTCGAAGACAAAGTACACATACAATGGTGCCAAATCAGTTGTTTAATCAGAGACAGTGCAGATTGGTTAAGACATGTACTAACAAGAATCGACAGCAATATATTGCTTCATCCGTAAATTGTAAATTTAAACGTAAAGCATGATTGGCAGTCAAACCTTTATTCAATTTCTACTCTACTGTAAACGCAATAAAGTTCAATACTCGTTCAAACGTAAACACGCCAAAAACATTAGCGCATTAGCTTACAGAAGCGTAAAATCCCCAGACTTCGACCAGAACTGACAGAACAATGAAAATGGCATAGCGAATAGCAGAAAGGGTAAAAGACTGCCTACTTATATGCCCTTTTACTCCTATATGCTTAAGTAAGCATATAAGAGTAAGCAGACGAGTTACGCCAAGTTATGTAATGTTGGGGTTGGGGGACCCTCGGTATGTTGAGTTGTTATCAAAACATAAACAATCTTGGACTGAGTGAACACTATATGGCTTTATGGCGCTGTGAGATATGCCTTTGTTGATAAGGTTAGCTATATGAGCATAGAATTCATGTCTAACATGTAATTCTATTAGAATAACTTTGGATTTGACGAAATGTAACCCAATCAAAACATGTTTGTTGTTTTACATAAAATCCCAATATTTTTCACTTCTATATTCATGACTCTGCCAGATTGCATGACAGTCTTGGAATCGCTGGTGCGTGCGTACTTGCTATATGGGTCAACGCAGTTGATCATGTCGTCTAGGTATAACGCAGGGCAGGAGGCGAGCCTGGTGTGAAGGGTCATAGTTTATGAATGAAGGGCCAGCCCGTCGCTTTTCACTCTGACCCGAATTAATTTACCGGATTGAAGCGGGGGAACTTTGCTACGTGACGGTATTTTAAAAATATTCACACGAGATCAGAGCCTACAAAAAATGCATTTGTAGATAAAAAATCTTATTTATGTAAATAAGGAAACATGTGGAAGAACTGAAATTCGTCGAATACATAGTATCAACTATACAAAAACAATGTCGAATTGATCATGTGGGCGCTTTAGTTATTTAAATAAAAACACTCTAACATCATAATCTTATTAGGTATTTTTTCCTTTCCATAAAATGGTACAATTTCTTGTAGTAAACGCAATAAGGAAAACTTATACACCGTAACTGACTGATACAATTTTCCTTCACCTCAAGTTGTGTTGCGTAATGCGTATACTCCAATAAGTTTTGTAAAGCTTCGCTTCATATTTTGATTATTATTAAGTTCGAACATAATATTTCCTGTTTTGCAAGAACTTGAATGGTTTTACAAGCTGTTTGACGTACTGATTTCCGAGATCGACTCTTGTCTGAATCTTCAGCTAAGAGAAGAATTCTGCAAAACAAATATTTATTTTGACGCTTGATATTATGCCTTTTAATCTCAACGTTTTTCCCGTACAAAACAAAAAGAAACTTGATGCCAACTAAGACCTTGCTTGTCGCTGAAGTAACTATTCTCTGGAGATATCTTGCATCTGAGGAGCTAATGGGGTCACAGCTTCAAGGGGTCTCAACATGCCTGAAATAAACAAAATTAGAAGGGAAGCTTCGTTGCCAAAACAAAACTTTGCATTCAATCCTCCTATGGAGGGCTAAGGCTAGATATCACGTAATGGGGTCACAACCTGGTTCCTGATACGTGTACCTATGTAAACCTATCATATAAAGATGTGTCATTCATTCCCTGTAGATGCCTAAAATTGGCTTGAGATTTCTGCAGAAGCTCTAGTTGCAATAAACTCTCTAAGGGACGTTATGACAAGCGTGTAAGTAATGAGGTCAGACTGAGCTCGAAGGTTATCGCCAATAACTGTTACTGCCTTACTGCCTTCTTACTGTTTAATGCCACACACCAAAAGCCTCTACAAAGTCACTGGGTTGCAAAACTGCGGTTGGTGGTCGGTTGGTTTGCAGTAAAGTTGGCTTTAGCTCACACGAGAATTTTTACTACGGTCAACGCAAGATTATGTACGCCTCTTTTTACTAGCACCCTTTAAAGTTAAACTAGTACAAAGTTTTGAAAAGTGAGGGTAGTCGATATTCCATTAGCATAATACGAGACTTCAAAGCAACAATAGTACATTGTTTAACGAGTGGAGAACATGACCGATTCCAACGAGGGTGTAGTTTGAGGCCCGAAGTGTAGCTGAGGGCCTCAATACACACGAGTTTGGAATCGCATTTTCTTCCGAGTTATACATAGTGCTTTATACTACACCTATGAGGAAAATATAATTAAAAATCCTTGTAAAATAAAGAATGATATCACTTACATGAGAAGATATCTTAAGAACATTTGAAGTGTCATCATCCATTCGAACAGAACATAAACAAACAAAACACATAATAAATACAATTACACATTACATCGAAAACATTAAAAACCTTATTTACATTGAATAAGTCAAATAAATCAAAGAACGAAAAAGAATTCGCGCGGACATGTTGATTTTACCATATTTTTTACTTAAAAATATAAAAGAGGCAAATGAAGCTAAGCACATACTGCCAAAAAATGTAAGTGGCCAGTTTCATTTTGTGGGCTTCGAGATACAAACTTTTTGTGTTTTGGCATCCGCCTGTTTCTAGTTTTGAATTATGAATTTAAAAAAAAATAAAGGAGGGGAGAAAATACTTTCTCCCCTAGGGGAGAAAGTAAATCCCATATATATTTGCCGCCCGCTTATTCGTTCGCTTGGATTTACGTACTTTCTTCCCTTTTTTCAAGTAAGAACTAATATACTTTCCGAATAGGTGTAGTATAAATAACTTTAAAGGGTGCTAGTAAAAAGAGGCGTACATAATCTTGCGTTGACCGTAGTAAAAATTCTCGTGTGAGCTAAAGCCAACTTTACTGCAAACCAACCGACCACCAACCGCAGTTTTGCAACCCAGTGACTTTGTAGAGGCTTTTGGTGTGTGGCATTAAACAGTAAGAAGGCAGTAAGGCAGTAACAGTTATTGGCGATAACCTTCGAGCTCAGTCTGACCTCATTACTTACACGCTTGTCATAACGTCCCTTAGAGAGTTTATTGCAACTAGAGCTTCTGCAGAAATCTCAAGCCAATTTTAGGCATCTACAGGGAATGAATGACACATCTTTATATGATAGGTTTACATAGGTACACGTATCAGGAACCAGGTTGTGACCCCATTACGTGATATCTAGCCTTAGCCCTCCATAGGAGGATTGAATGCAAAGTTTTGTTTTGGCAACGAAGCTTCCCTTCTAATTTTGTTTATTTCAGGCATGTTGAGACCCCTTGAAGCTGTGACCCCATTAGCTCCTCAGATGCAAGATATCTCCAGAGAATAGTTACTTCAGCGACAAGCAAGGTCTTAGTTGGCATCAAGTTTCTTTTTGTTTTGTACGGGAAAAACGTTGAGATTAAAAGGCATAATATCAAGCGTCAAAATAAATATTTGTTTTGCAGAATTCTTCTCTTAGCTGAAGATTCAGACAAGAGTCGATCTCGGAAATCAGTACGTCAAACAGCTTGTAAAACCATTCAAGTTCTTGCAAAACAGGAAATATTATGTTCGAACTTAATAATAATCAAAATATGAAGCGAAGCTTTACAAAACTTATTGGAGTATACGCATTACGCAACACAACTTGAGGTGAAGGAAAATTGTATCAGTCAGTTACGGTGTATAAGTTTTCCTTATTGCGTTTACTACAAGAAATTGTACCATTTTATGGAAAGGAAAAAATACCTAATAAGATTATGATGTTAGAGTGTTTTTATTTAAATAACTAAAGCGCCCACATGATCAATTCGACATTGTTTTTGTATAGTTGATACTATGTATTCGACGAATTTCAGTTCTTCCACATGTTTCCTTATTTACATAAATAAGATTTTTTATCTACAAATGCATTTTTTGTAGGCTCTGATCTCGTGTGAATATTTTTAAAATACCGTCACGTAGCAAAGTTCCCCCGCTTCAATCCGGTAAATTAATTCGGGTCAGAGTGAAAAGCGACGGGCTGGCCCTTCATTCATAAACTATGACCCTTCACACCAGGCTCGCCTCCTGCCCTGCGTTATACCTAGACGACATGATCAACTGCGTTGACCCATATAGCAAGTACGCACGCACCAGCGATTCCAAGACTGTCATGCAATCTGGCAGAGTCATGAATATAGAAGTGAAAAATATTGGGATTTTATGTAAAACAACAAACATGTTTTGATTGGGTTACATTTCGTCAAATCCAAAGTTATTCTAATAGAATTACATGTTAGACATGAATTCTATGCTCATATAGCTAACCTTATCAACAAAGGCATATCTCACAGCGCCATAAAGCCATATAGTGTTCACTCAGTCCAAGATTGTTTATGTTTTGATAACAACTCAACATACCGAGGGTCCCCCAACCCCAACATTACATAACTTGGCGTAACTCGTCTGCTTACTCCTATATGCTT
>JARACY010006079.1:0-18965 GCA_029255725.1 Scrobipalpa atriplicella
CTTCGATTCCTCAATTTCACTGCAAAAAATTACATATTTTGGATGAAAATGACTGGTGTGTTACTGAATATACTAAAATCACCTTATGTATGCCTATAAAATTTGAAGAGTTCCGTCAATTCCTCATGGATCCCATCATCATAATTGGATTTTTATAGAAATGGGACCAATCTGCAAGTATGTCCTTTTAAATAAAAAAATAATTTTCCAGATCGGTTAATAAATGACGGAGTTATGAGGTAACAAACATAAAAAAAAAAAAAAATTATAAAACATACAACCGAATTGA
The DNA here is from genome assembly GCA_029255725.1 of Scrobipalpa atriplicella. Lineage (NCBI taxonomy): Eukaryota > Metazoa > Arthropoda > Insecta > Lepidoptera > Gelechiidae > Scrobipalpa > Scrobipalpa atriplicella. Next base: position 290 of record JARACY010006079.1, read on the forward strand.
GAACCTCCTCCTTTGTTTTGGAGTCGTTTAAAAAATAAGCATCAGTTTATATGGATAAGAGAAGAAAAAAATTACTCTATTCTTGTACATTTTTCATTTAGTTTTAGTTTCGATGAATAGATAGAAAACATTCACAGAAAATAAGTAGGTAATATAAACAAACTTTCTGCATCATAATCATTCAGTCCCAAAAAGCTTAATTATATTCTAACTTCCTGTGCGACTTTCTTCATTATGGACTTACTCGTAAGATTTGATCTAGAAAGTTAATCAACAGATTGAGAAACCAACAAAGCTCGAAAAGGGACCTCACATCTTTGGCCTGTGACTCGGGATAAGGGTGCATCCAGATTAACAGGGAGATTGACAAAGAAATGCAATTAAATGTAAAATAGGGGCATTCACACGACTGTTGACACGGCGTGACGAATTGGGGGATGCCCGCGTCTATCTTTTTTAGGGAATTTTCTATTTGCCCTGTGTTGTGTAAATAGAATGGTGAATTTTTGATTCACTATGTAGGTATGTTGCGTACAGTGAAACGAACAATTCATGCCCTTTGGATATATGAACTTGTACGTGATAACTATTTTATTCCTATATGCTTGTTATAACATTAGTTTAAACGTTTAGTTTTATTATTTACACTCGGGATGTTTAGTAATTAAGATTCGTATTATTAGTGTGTAAGAGTATTTTATAAAATTGTGAGTCTGTTATCCCAACATAACTTAGGGTCGTATTTATAAAGCGATCTCAAGATTGAGAGCAATATTAAGTATGGATTTGACAGACCGTTTTGTACTGAAATGACATTTCTGATACAAACTCAAACTCGCTGTCAGTCTTGAGAGCTGATTATAAATAAGGGGCCTTAAAACCAAAACAAAAGAAAAAATAATATTCATGAATCATTCATAATCATAACATGACTTATTTGAGATGAAAAAATATTCTGTGATTCGAGGTATATTTGAACAAGGATCGAGTTTAAATTGTCTGGTGAGTATTTTGGCTATTTGCAAGCAAATCTCGTTTGAGTCCAGACTGGTACCTTACATTGATAGTAAAATTAACTAGAAAAGATATGAATAAATGTCCTAAAATGGTTTTTTACCTCGTTGTTCGAATATAAATATTCTATTTATTTTCACATAGTAAAGTTGGTCGTGGAAGTGGCTATTTATTTCTACAACTACATAGTAACGTAGGCCCTTACAAAGAGTAACTTTGAAACTTGTCGAAGCTAACATTGTCACCAAAGATAACCCTGAGCTCTTCCATAAACAAACTATCAGTGTTCAGCATCTCATAGCAAGCGATTACCTATTCATAAAACGGGAAGTTAAAACTCGGGGGAATCCTGTTAGCGCTTCGACCGGGCCAAGGAGATTTATGCATTTTAAATTATTCCCTGAAACACTGGAGTAGGATGATACACGGACGATACGATTGCGATTCGATTCCCAGGCACCATTTTTTTAAACTTTAGATTGTTATTGAATTTGTTACCATACATTATATCCTTGCTTCAGGTTTCCCAGCTTTTGGTGCTACGCTTTCCATGCAAAGGTGTTGATTTGTATTTTGGTATTTTGTTGACTCTCAAAAATATTGATATTTTTATCAGACGTGGCAGAAACGGTTTTGAGTAAAACCTGGTGGAACGATTTTGAGTAAACGTTTCCGAAATATTATTGCGATCACTGATTTGAGAAGTCGCGCTAGCTCCCAACGCCTTTTACTCCTCTTTGTTTGCGATCGTGAATTATAAAAACCCTTCCTGAATTGCTGGTCAAAGGTCGGTAGAAATCGTAATACGATTAAACTTGATTCAGAGTTTTCAGATCTCCGTGAAAGGATCATCTAACGAAGCCCTTGAGACCTGAATTAGGACTAATTTGAAGTAAAGCTCAAATTCTAAAGATCTCTCTGATTTTCAAATTATTTCACAATCTTACTAACAAGGTTTCAGTTGTATTGTTAAATGATTTAATGACGGTTTGTTAGTCCATTGCATGGATTTTAATACACCCAAGCCCTCGGTCCATAGTGGTTATATCTACGTTATTTTTTTTAGGCATTAAAATTATTAGATTCAAATCAGAGGTCAACAAGGCAAGGTATTTTTCTAAACAGAATACATTCTCTCAATTTGAAGCAATAAGCTAATGCTGGAATCAGAATGATGAAAGGTGTCTTGGCGGGGTCGTCCGGCTGCATTCGTCTTGCGCGGGACACTTCATCAATCACTGGTCACTGTGAAGAGCCAACTAACCGACTGAGATACTCAAGAGAGAATTGTTTAAGGAAACCAGGAAATAAGTAAGAAGTTGCATCATGTTGTAAACTTTGGAGTACCAGAGGGCCTGGAAGTTTTGCACTGTATTTATGCAAGGCTGTTGTAGAAGAGTATTCTTTTTCATTATTTATTTAGAATAGCTTCTCTTTAAACGTGTTTTAAGAAGTACTTTCCCGCTTTTCCTATTTCTATTAATAAGCTAATGCTAAAATCAGAATGATGAAATGTGTCCTGGCGGGCTCGTGCGGCTGCATCCGTCTTGCGCGGGACAACTTCATCAATCACTGGTCACTGTGGTCTCCACTGTCTTGAGTGCTGTCGAGGGAAACCAGAGTGGGTAAAGCTGAAAATATTTGAATAGCCACTTTGGGCCAGTTAGATGGAAAATCATTGGACGCTTTTCCACTAGACGTCACGTCAACGGCAACGGCGACGGCACGGCGACGATCACGTGACAATATCTATGGGAATCGATGACATGCCGTGACGGTGCCGTGCCGGCAAGTGGAAAAGCGTGTCATATAATTTCATTGATTTTCATACATTATCTTACCTACGATATCGTCGACGGTACCGTGCCGTCGCCGTTGCCGTTGACGTGCCGTCTAGTGGAAAAGCGCCCATTAAGTAGTGTGATAATCTTTGAAATCTTGAATCTGCGGTGGATTTAGGTAAGCACCGCTCGCGTATATTGCAAAATAAACGACATAAATAATTTAAAGTAGGTACATTATTACAATTGTTTTCTTGTGTTGTACTATACTACTTGCGTAAAATTTTATGTTTGTTCATTCAAGTTCCATTTGTGTATAATTTTTAACTGCAAAATAAATGAAATAAATTCAAAATCTAAGTTCAGATGGTTCATTGCATTTCTTTACTGTTTTTTCCACAAATCTTTTTGGTCTTTGATGTGTGCTGTAAAAACATTATTTTTCTTTACCCTAGTTTAATAACCATCTCAAAGAAGCTCTTTAAGTTCTATCAACGTAAATTTCATTTTTCATCCCCTATCAATTTCGTAGGAAAACGCAATTAAAAAAATTTAAAGGTGTATTCTGAGAGTGGAAGTGATTTTGCGCAAGGGTGCAGGGGAGGGGGGAGCTAGGTGCGCCCCTTGTCTGCAAGGGATGATATTTAGCGAGACTCGGTGAGGAGTGAACGTTGGGCATAATATGGATATGATATCCATTTTGAATTTGGTATAGGTACTAGCAGATAGGTAGTAATAATAAAAATTTACATCTTGGTAAGTTAACGTAAAAATTAAGATACTTTACCTTATATATATTAATAAATTTTAACATAATATTGTACACAGACACACAAAGGACAAATAACTATAGTATGTGTTTTATCATTATGTCTTTAGCAAAATTCAAATAGTAAGTATAAATTTTGCAGTGTATATTCCCGACGTTAATAGCTGTGACTAGAACAGGTCGGTAATTTTATTATTGGTGTATGAAAGAAAAGTTTAAATCTTGCAGAAGATTTAAGTGGGCATTTGTGATCTGGTCTGAGGGTGATGTTTATTATCTTATCTGGTGGTAAGTCAAATCCTCGTCGTATCAACATAATTCTAGCCGACACTTCCTCTATAATGCGCCCAAAATGACAGTTTGATTCACTTAGCTCGCGTTACACAGTATAAACGCGCCATCAACCAGGGGTACAAGAAAACGAGGGGGTTCCCCGTCTCGCCGCCTGTCAGGTGGCCGACCGTTTACAAGGAGTTTTTCATTCAATCGGAAAAAATACGGTGTCGCTGCTAAATATTGGGGAGTATTTTTTGAGCTGTGAAAATAATATTTTTTGGTGAGGGATTAAATTTCTATAGAGTATTGAACGGTTGCGGTGTTTATAGTTGAGTAAAAAAATTGGAATATGAAATTCTCGATTTTTGAATAATATTACCTTACGTACTCGTACTGCGAGTCTCGTAGGTAACTACGTCGCTTTGGTAACAATGCTACGTAGTGATGATAAAATTAATCAATTTTTTTTTTAAATATCATTCCAATTAAACGATTTCCTAAAACAGACGAAAAGTTTTTTACTTGCTTTTTACGTACCAACTGCCATTTTCAGGATCTGCTATATTCATTCCAAAATCCATGAGAAAATGCTTCAGGAAATTTTAATTTTGCATCCGATGCGCTAAAAAAAAACAATTCGACCAATACAAGCAGGACTGAGGCAAGTAAGCATTTAAGCGATTTAAGCCAAAGGATTTCACGGCCGACAGATTTCAGCGGCGCACGCCTGCGGACGAAGATGCACTACGTGTGCGGATGGGGATTGATGGATTCGATTGCCAACTGCCTTGTAGTTACTAGTTACAATACTAGGTATTTATTTTGATTTTTAGGGTTCCGTAACCAAAGGGTAAAAACGGGATCTTTTATTTATCTTATAATTATTTAACTTAAAGTATGGCGGCACATAGGAGTGAGGTTATTTAGTCAAAATCACTAGTATATTGTGTCAATTAACGTGAGTAAAGCTAAAGTCGAAACACTTTATTTAAACTCAAGGTTTACTTTTAAACATGAAAATATATAGGTAAAGTTTTTCAGTGGTACATATTATTACAACTTGAAAAATAAACAACAATGATAGCATGTGTAATGTTATTTGGGTTGATGCCAAGTGGAACTGCAGTGCAGGTTATGTTGAGAATTCAGGCCTTGACCTCATAACCGAGTGGTGGAAAGTGCAGCTGCATGAGGGTAGTAGAATATTTATAGAACATTTAATAGTAAATTGTGGTTTGGCAATGAAAATACCTAAAAAATTGCATTATATTTTTTTTAAATTAAGTCTATTTTTATTCCAGTCTAGGTCAGGGGCAACAGGGACAGAGTCGACGATGGAGCGAGCTCTCCCAGAAGATTTCTCTAAACTCTAACTTTGTACTTGTGTGTACACATTTTGAAAGATTTTTTATTATTACAATATTATTTGGCACCTATAATCAGCGGTTAACACATTTTAAGAACCACATACTATCAAGACAAGTGATTTGACCTACATACTTAATCTACATGGCGATAGAAATCACATACATATTAGATGCGCTGTCACCGCCTGCGGCCGCGCGGCGTTCCGTCCGAAATTGCTAAACCGCGAGCGGTGGCCATTGGGTGCCAATATCGTCACCAGGAAGGATAGATATGTAGATATCCTTTGCGGGATAGGCAGTGCATCAATGTCCCCACATAAGTAGGTTTATAAACTTTCGCCACGTCTTATGATTTTAAAAGGAGTTTTCGGATACGACTTTGTAATGCATTGAAGGGTTGTTAGAAGTTTTTTTACAGGATCATTGAGTACCTACACCTGGTGTTGCTGGCGTTCTATAAGCTCCGTTAATTACGATAAGGTAGCCTTAACTTTTTTTGCCACCCAAAATATATTTGCCAAATATTTGACGCAGACATCAGCAGTTTCATCTTTCTATTTAAATAGAGTCACCCTTTTCGTGGGTTGATTGATTTATGTTTACTAAGGCCGGATAGCAATTTAATATCTTATTGTAGCCTCCATGTTGGCAGAACCTCGCTGTTAATTATTGTAAGCGTTTTCCAGTTATTGTTGGATCAGTTGATTACAATTTGATGGCGGAGTTTTGTCAAGATCAAATATTGGCGTTGGAAATGGATGTTTTGCGAGTCGGATTATTTCCGGAAAGGGTTTTTGAAAGGGATTGTTCCGACTGTTTCTGTTGTCTGAATTTGAAAGTGGATCTCTAGAAATGAAGTAAAGTACTTAATTAATTTAAAATTATTTAGTTACCTACTCTCTTACTGGTTTGGAAGCTTCTTCACCAAACGTTGAAAAAGCCAGTTTTCCAGTTATTTTTTCCAGTTTATTTCCAGTCAGTTTTTCAGATTTCGGTGTATTGGATCTTCTACAGTCCTAGCTGAAATGACATGTCAAAAGTTATTTTCTTCAACTGTATTGACTTCTGTATAAGTACTTGTATTAATTTTTCTATTAATTTTGATTTCCATTAGTACCATGACTATGTAGAATACTTCAGGTACCTATAATTTTTAATATTTTTTGTACATTCATTACCCAGTAGTACACATCCCAAATATTATCTATCTCGCTACCAAACAACTCGCTAAATAAGGCACATCAAAGTATCCGAACAGCTTAACTTGTATGTAAACTTATGCGAGACTCTCATGTTAAAGTTAAGCTAGCAACTTGCTCCACATTACGTAATTACCGAACTAAGAAATTCAAGAGCCCATTACTTGCACTTCGGCTCTACCGACACTTAGTGAATTTATCTACGAAAACTCAAAGTAAGCTAAGTTTTGTAAGTGGAAAAGTTTCAGTCGCTACTTTATGAAGCGAGGACGGCTTTTATGAAAAACAACAGTTTTAGGGTATGAGGTTTATTTTATAGCTAGTGATTCAACCTAGCAGCTCGCTCCTTGAAAATTAAGATTCAGGATCAGAATAGGTAATGTTTATTTGCTTTATTGTATTACTGCTGTGTCATGTATGATCATAAAAATAAGAATGCTGTGTCATGCAAATATAGTACGGTATGAGAGAAGTTAAAATTGCACGAGTGTGGCTAGGGCCAGTAGGTGTAGTAACCGCAGACGAACTGCTGGCGACACGTTTCAAACGCATTGTGTCCAACTTGCGGTTGAATATCATACGAACGCTACGGATATGATTTGAAATTCACTGTTTGGATATTAAAATGTGAGAGCCGTGCGTACTGCATTCAATGTGATAGAGTAAATACCTGCACAATAGAAAACATTCGGGTATAAACATTCAAAATAAACGAATAAGTCAAAAGCTAGGATACCATAAATACGAATTAGATATTAGAAACAGAAAAAAACTCTTCAGGTTAACCAAATATTTTATCAGAAGGGGTCTTTGATACCATGTAATTATCTTGTCTGGGTAATAATCTGTATATTATCTTCTTATCTCATCTTAATAGCCGTTATAGTATGTCCCACTTTTTTATACATACTTATTCTGAAAAATATTAACCTAATATCTAAAATATATTTTCCCCTAGCCACTATGTCCAATCCATCACAAAAGCTTCTTCTAAACTTTCGCAAAACTTAATAACAAAATTATCATCCAATTTAACTCCCATCAATTCTCATTTCCCTCCTCAAAATTTAAAATCATATTATTATTATCCAAAATGCATTCCCTGATTGGGTTTAAAGTTTGAACTACGAACTTTACCGTCGTCTAGTGACATGTGAGATTGAACCTACGACCGCGGAAGAGGGTGTTGGATTATAACGTGATGTACGGCCGGGGAGTTTGGCAAACCTATGTCAAATGGATTGTGTACTAATACTTTGATAAGTACGGTCTTATGTCAGTAAACTAAACGCAGATATCATAAAAGTAATTTGAAGTAAAAATATACCTATTACATGTTTTGTCTTTTGATGATACAATGTTGTGGAAAGAGCTCTACAAAGTATATTAACATGATGTTAGTAGTTTGTTGGGGAATGAAGCGGGGTTCCTTTTTTTTGTTTTTTTGAGCGTGAAATAAATTCAAATTCAAATTCAAATTCAAAGCAAACAGGCAAACCTCAGGTCATTCATCTCTCGTGATAAAGCTGACATATATTTTCATTTGTAAACTATCGTCCAAATTGGCCATACAATTATAATCGAATAAACAACAAGTTTTGTTGCCTATTAATTTTGTATCTGCTTATAGACTTGTTCCTACGATTACCTACTGTTAAACTCTGTCTCGACTTTTTTTTTTCTTAAAGCATTTAATTTCATTCTTGTTATCGTTCTCAATATTACTCATCATCCTTCCCAACTCGACTCAGTAGGTAATCAAATCACATTAGTGTAATTGCAATGCAGGGCTGGAAGTTTGTCCATTACAGCATTATTGATGGGTTTCAAATTGCAGCCCTAAGGGACATGCAACCCTATGTCAGGGTTATTGACGGAGAAATCGATTGGTGTTTTTTTTTAGTTTTATAGTGTGTGGTTTGCAAATATTTGTAGGGTTGTCAGTTAATGGTTGATGTAAGTTTGTGGTGTAACGTGAGTGGAGTTAATTGATATTTTAATGCATTAAGTTATGGTGTGTCTACAATACATTACTTTTTCCAGAAATAAGTACACACTATTTTGCTACGTTTATAAAAAATCACAATAGAAAAAAATTATGTGCAACCTGTTGTATTTTTTTAAAATAAACATGAAATTATTACTACTTCACGAGAAATCTTGAAGCTATTCTTGCCTCAAGAAATACGAGTAATTTTGCTTTGCTTCTCTCTCACAAAGGGGAAGATGAAACACACCATGAGATATTATATTAAAACTTGCTAGCTACTACCTGCAAGTCAGTTGACTATGAATAAACAGCGTTAAGTTACGTTAAGTGGCTCTCAGCAGGTCAGTCGAGCTAATATTACGTAGAGCCAAAGATTTATCATCTCTAGACTTAGCTTAAACGTGGTAAGTAAAGTTAAAGTATTTTGATATTTTTAAAAAAGATGTATCTTTAAAATATTTCTTTGTAGTGTTCCTTACTATACTCAGTACTTCCGACAGCACTTAAAAAGGAGTGGTCAGAAAGCTAACTCCGGTATCATTCTCTTAAAAAATATTGTAAACGAGTCTCAGAAAAGGACCAAATTCTTCTACCTTGTAGAAGCCGCGTCTGTAGTTGATAGATATCTGCTTTGAGTAAGTAGGTAGCTAAGTTCAGGGTGGTTCAGGACTTCAGGTCAGTCGAGCTAACAAGCTCCGATTGGGCCAGTCGAATGAACTGAAGTTGCCCAATTGGCGCAACAAAAGTCGGGTCTTTCGATGACAGGTCTTTGTTTAGAGTAGCTAAGTTCAGGGTGGTTCAGTACTTCAGGTCAGTCGAGTTAACAAGCTGCTCTCACAAATTGGGGTAGTCGAGCGAAGTGCAGTTGCTAAAGGCGAGCTGAAAAGGAATGTGTTTTGCCTGCGGGTCGTACTCGACAACATCCGTAGGATGTAAACACAATTTTTAAAAGAAACAAATTTATCATTTTTATGTACCTGTACCTACCTATACCTAGGTACAATAAAAACTTTATGAGAACTTATACTTATAGGTATAATTTTTGTTAATATACTTAAAAAAGATATTTTCCTAATCCAAATTAGAAGTATGGTTATAGTATGATGGTCTTTTGTACACTAAAATAACCACCGCAAAGAATTTTCCCACTCTCAATAACTAGAGTTCCAAGAACAAGACAACGAAGACCGCTAGTTAGCCTCCGTTGAAAACTTCATCTGGGAAGTTCATAAAAGTCTCCACCATATAACGGAGAAGTTTCTGGCAAAGTTGAATATTGTTCCAACTCAAATTGAGTTCCCGAGTTGACTGCCTGCCAAAACTGGGAACACACAACCACCTAGATTAAGAACTCGATGACTCGTGATGCTCCATAGAAGTTTCTAGAAATTAATGGACAGAAGTGAGGTATTGTGTCGGGTTAGGAAGGAAGGAACGGTAGGAACGGAGTACCGGAGGATCTAGGAGAATTATACACGGAATAATGCACATCACATTATAGGAAGTTTTTTAGTTGAGTAAGTTTAAAAGTTGATTAAAATGCGGTTAAATTAACAAAAAGATTCATCTAAGCACAACGAATACTTAAGATTTATTTTTAGTGCCAGAATTACAACGGAATATAGCAAACTAGTTGTTACGGACTCTACTGGATGCTTACCGATCTATTGCGGAGGCAACAACTATTTTAAAATACCTAGTTCAACCGCACATACAAACAGTCAAGCTATTAGCTACTGTCACCTAGGTTAATCATCAATAAAGTAGATACCATTAATATTTCAGATACATTTCTGCTTTTTTTAGTACTAGGAATAGGTATGTCAAAAATCTGTGCTCTCATGCCTACTCTGTAGTTGAGTGCGAGCCAAGCCGGCCTGCAATCACAGTCGCATGTAGGCCAAGAGGCTGCGGCTATGTGGACTTTTTCTGAAACAAAGCGTAGGCTTGTTTGAACCAGTTTCGCAGTTCGGAAAATTGTACAGCCTACCACATGTACGAGAAAATTTGTCAGTCAAACATGGACTCTACTGCGAGGTAATAAGTTAAAGTGATACTTACTAAATGTGTGGTTGATTGTAAAGTTTGCTGTTGACTTTTGTTACGAAAGTAGCGAAATAAATTGATTGGTCTAGTTATGAGAACTCACTATTGTGTGCGCAGTTCATACAGAAGGGAAATGGTTGAATTCAGTGCATGTCTATTTAATTTACATTTATTGTCGTGACAAATTGCAATAATCTGAAATTGTGATTTTTAAATCTTATTCTGGAGAAACCATTTTCAAAGAATTAAAACGAAAGAAGATAAAGTAAGTAACCACTTTATAATGCAAACGGTTGGTCCCATTGTCCTCTAATTGGCAAGTCAGTGCTCGCTTCAGAATCAAATGTGTGAGAACGAGAGGGAATCCCTAATTATTGCGGTCTGACCGGAATACATAATTAACATTCCGTCAAATGTGGGCCAAGACTAATTTAGAAGTGGCCCACTTGTCGTGATGTTTGCAATCCTAGTCGGAAGTGGAAGTCATTATAAATTAAAAGGAGAAAGTTTTTTTTTTTATACTTGTCCTGATAGGGCGCTTTTCCACTAGACGGCACGTCAACGGCAACGGCGACGGCACGGCGAGATCACGTGACAATATCTATGGGAATCGATGACATGCCGTGACGGTGCCGTGCCGTCAAGTGGAAAAGCGTGTCATATAATTTCATTGATTTTCATACATTATCTCACCTACGATATCGTCGACGGTACCGTGCCGTCGCCGTTGCCGTTGACGTGCCGTCTAGTGGAAAAGCGCCCATAAGATGATTATTTTGTCTTGAAAGGATTTGGAATAATTGAAATCTTGGAGCGAATTTATAGTTTAGAGAAAAGAAAAGGGCATGAGCAGATACTTATTTTCCTTGAATTGGCGCCTAGGAATTAGTACCTGAAAGCGGAAAATTACCGCGTGAAATCTTCAACCCAAACTATGAAAAAACTTCTTCTAACTTTTCTCTTTTCTTTCAAAAGAATCCGAGGGTACCTAACTCAACAAACACAAGGAAGTCACAGTGAATTTAAAAATACATTTAAAATTCAAAATTCACAGTCTAGTGCAGGAAATTTCCACTTTTGAAGTTTCCCGTATGTATTCATGGTATTCAGCCCAACGGTGCAGAAAAGTGAAACTATTGTGAACTGTATTCCTCGTTTCTTCAGGGGAGAATCCTTTAAAATACAAGAGGTAGCGGTTTATGTAGCTAAGTGCTGGGTCTGAAATGGGCCACGGTGAAATTTTATCCGTTTTACAAACCCAATACAAACCTGACGAAATGACAATTTTTACGAAAAAAAAAACATAAGCCCAAGTAGAGTCTACTCTACTTTGAAATGGTTGAAATTTAAACGATATCGGTTAAAAAAAAATGATAAGAATTAAAAATGCAGTAGGTACTTCTATAAGTTAATATTATTTCCCAGTTGCCATCATAGCCGCATAAATAGAAGGCACGGTACGTCTATAAATATAAAATTGAAAAATTATGTATGGCACTTTCTTAGCGTTAGTTCATTACGAGAAAGATACATGATGTCTCAAAAACTTATTGTGTTTATTTATCATGTTTCAAAAAACACTTATTTTGCAATACAGCTCATGACTTACACCAATAAAACTGAAAGAATGTAGAACGACGAGAGCAAATATTCCATCGGATATGTTGTTTGATCGGCGAGACATATTTGCCGACAAATACGACGGAGAGCCCACGACCCGTGAGATCTCTCGTTTGCTGACTCATGTATTTGCATTACCCGACTATTCTTAGGAGATTTTAATACAGATATGTAGATATTATATTTACATACAACTTCCTTTCTTTAAATCCCACCAAGCGTCAGACGGCACTATTACATATTTTGGCATAAATGCGCAAAATCTTATGAAAACTACATAACATTACACAAACTCATTAAAAGATCTGCTCTCTTTTATTTATTTGAGGCTCATAAATTACCCACAATTTGACTTTTATAATATAGCAAAGCAAATGACTTCCAAAATCTATCTAACTTGTCAAAGTTCTTGTGAGTATAAATGATAAATAGTAACATTGATAGCTTTCAAATAGGCGGCCTAGATCTGTCTTATCTTCGGTATTAGAATAAAAAGAATGGAAAAGAATGCAATCAAGTCTGCTTGTCAAAGTTAAAAAATATTTCTCAAAGTAGAAGAACCGGAGCAAACTCGAAAACTAAAAGTCTACCAATGCTTTTCGCTTCAAGGGATATTTTTAGTTTCGACACAATCGAGTGGAAAACTTCTACGATTGTGAAACTTTCCGTTCCTTTATGTTCATTGGTTCCGTTCCATGTTGATGGTGAGGTGGAACAGACCACGACAGTGTTTTGTTTTAGTAGAGCACTGTCAAAGCAGCATTCTATATAAAAATAATTGTACGAAATTTTTTTAATTCAGGATTTATTAATATGACTTCTTCCGCCTATTCGTTGAAGCCATTCATATTATAATGGTAACTTAGGATATTTTACACAAATCTAACCAAAGTTAACTATCACAAAAAAATTACAAAAACATTTTTTTTAAATACGGTTAAATCTTTGAAACACTTCCAGAAAAATATGCATTAAGAACTTAGTACATTAATTTTCTTAATAGTTATTCAAGCTTTTCATTTAGAGGAACTTTTAAAACTAACTTACCGTTTACGATGCACTTACGAAAAATACGATAACATTAAGCCAGAATTACGTTAACAGCACTAAGCTCATTCCCTTTGTTAAAAAAGTCCCACCTCCTTTTCCAATCCTCCTTTTTTCTATTTTCGTAGTTTTTCCGGCTTAGTACATTTACACCGATAAGAGTAGGCGTCTGTTCAGATAACCCGCACCCGCCCCGCTATTCGACCGCGCGTGGCAACCGAATTCAACCTCCTAGAAATTCTATCTAAGTATCTATCTAGTAAGCCTATAGTAGCCCATCGCTGAACATAGGCCTCTTCTTTATAGCACTATTCTCGTGGGTCCTGTGCTACACGCATCCAGTTCTTCCCCATAACAGAGACAAGGTCAGACATCGGGCTGGTGCTCTGCCTGCTGCGTGTATTTTAGCTAAATTATATGGTGCCTTGCACCCGTTCATGCTCTGATCACGCCCCGTGTTTATATCGAGCTACGTGTCATTCTTCGCGTCCACAGTTGTTATTGAGTATAATAATTTGACATTTACCAATGTGTAAAGGCAACAAATAAAACAAATACGTCTGAAGGCAACTTTACACCAATAAGAGTAACAAAAAGGTATGATAAGGCAAGGTCGGCCATCCATGAAGTCGGAGGGATTTTTGCTGGAGCCACGCGCGAACCACGCGGCGTAAACGCGACGCGGGCGCGGGTTGTCTGAACGCGTCTTTATACCGATAAGAGTAACAAAAAGGTGCGATAAGGCAAGGCCGGCCATCCATGAAGCCGGAGGTTTATTCGCTAGAGCCACGCGCGAGTCGCATGACTGTCAACCGTTTGATTCAACGGTTTGTGATGTGGTGCAAGTAATGAAAAGTTGCAACTTGATAATGGAGTGAGCTCACCCAAAAGCCAGCAGCGGTTTTCCCACACAACGTCGGCGCACGTTTGCTACATGATGGGTGGTCGCAAGGTAAGCGGACCCTTATGATGTGGAGATGTGAAGCCTACCACCATTAATGAACTCTGGCTATTGCTGGGGTATCGTTAATATCTGGTTATTAGTGCCCTTCGGGACCATTGTTACCATTGTGTAGTGTAAGAGTTACTAAATCTCATATCAGCCATAGTTAGACATAGGCATAGGGTACTTTTCTCGTTTCTTAACTGGGAGCAACTGGGCCCTGACTGACTCATTTTGATTATAGCAGTTTTTTAAAAAAAGAGGGAGTTTTGCCTTTCCTGCGTAATTATTATTATAGTAAGCCAGCAATGTAGGAAGCATAAAAGTGTACTTTTCTGTTTTACTTCGTTTATATCCCCAAACTTGGTTTAATATTATACCTTGCATACACTTCTAACTTAAGCCACAATAGTTTCAGCGTTAAACCCCAGGGATTACGGGTTTCTAGGTTTATGACTTTATAACGACGCGCTAAACAGTAAAATATGTACGAGAGAATGTGTCGTATTAACCACTTTATTGTAATCCATGTTAGAACAAGTTCCTTGGGTTTTATAGTTCTTTTGTAGGTCTAGTACTATTTTTATGGCTTGAAACTCTATACTACTATTACAAAGGTCACAGCAATTTATTTACTGGTCACATTTGATACTATTTTCATAGGAATTGCTGATGCCCATCACCTGGTTGTATTCCTGAGGCGACTATTTACGACAACTCGAGATGAAATATGGTGTTTTTTAAAACACCAAAAAGGTGACATAATATAAGATTATTTAGTTCTGATACTGATGGCGTAGCTGTAGCTTTTTGCTACGCCGTAGCAATTGTAGCAGTACTGCGAATTACCTTTGCATAAAAATAACCCCAATATTGATTTAAGTTTTTTGTAGCCCCAGTAAAACTCTAGCAAAGGAAATATGCACTTTTACAACACCATAAGTTTTACAACACTATTCTATGGTTAACACCTTCCCCTACATCAAGGATTACTTCTCTCCATTAAGCTGCAACAAAGTCCGTTTTGCAGCTTTCGTCTTTATTAGGTTCAGTTGAGTACACCCATAACTTGCTACTTACTTGAAATTAGTGTAAACTTACCACTGAACGAACCCATTATTGGCTAATTTAGATATACATTTGGAAGAGATAGCTATGTAAAAATGTTTTTTTTTTTAATAATTTTTAATAACTTAAGTTAGTCTGCTAACTTAAGTACACACTTGTGAGTTTTATATCTAAATAGCAGCCTATCTTTTTATTTTTGTTGTAGCTGTGCTAAAAGATTAAGCAAAAATTCAGATTTATGTTAGATATTTTGTGATTTAAAGTCTCGTAGACGTCGAATGCGTCTCGGCCTTCCAAATTTACTCGACCATAGATTGCTTTATTTTCAGCCTCTACAGTAATGTAATGTACTAAGTATTGATTTAAAATCAAATTAGTGATTCCCAATATCTTTAAACTTTAACCGCCAAACATCAAAACACGGTGAGTTGCACAAAGTGGAAACTCTCGCGGTTCGACACAACTGCAACTCGAGATTAACCGAACTTCAGCCAAGTTCGGACAACTTGGCCCAACGTGGCCTAACTTGGCCCAACTTCAGCGGCCGTGCACCATAGAAGCAAAACAATGCAACATGCTGCACCGTACTTATGAAGAATATTGAAATTACTTCGCGTTATTAGAAACTTGTGTGATTTGGCAAATACTGATTGTTGATTTGTATTGAAATGTTCGGCTCATTGAGTACTACATTGTTCTAGAATTCATTGTGTTAGAATTAAGTTCAAACATAAGCATTCAATGACCAACATATTATTTTGAAATTTGAAGTAACCATACATTCTTATTTATTTATGAATTAATTTATTATTTAAATTGCTGTAAACTAGGTGTCGACTAAAAGACTTTGTTTTTTTCACCAATAAATAATTGAGCTGCACAAAATGCTTCACGGCTTCTATAATTAATTTTCCTCGTTCCAGCAAATTGCATTGAAGCAAAAACAACATTATTTTAGTGGAAGTTTATTTACTTTCGACGTCTACGAGACTTTAAATCACAAAATATCTAACATAAATCTGAATTTTTGCTTAATCTTTTAGCACAGCTACAACAAAAATAAAAAGATAGGCTGCTATTTAGATATAAAACTCACAAGTGTGTACTTAAGTTAGCAGACTAACTTAAGTTATTAAAAATTATTAAAAAAAAAAACATTTTTTTACATAGCTATCTCTTCCAAATGTATATCTAAATTAGCCAATAATGGGTTCGTTCAGTGGTAAGTTTACACTAATTTCAAGTAAGTAGCAAGTTATGGGTGTACTCAACTGAACCTAATAAAGACGAAAGCTGCAAAACGGACTTTGTTGCAGCTTAATGGAGAGAAGTAATCCTTGATGTAGGGGAAGGTGTTAACCATAGAATAGTGTTGTAAAACTTATGGTGTTGTAAAAGTGCATATTTCCTTTGCTAGAGTTTTACTGGGGCTACAAAAAACTTAAATCAATATTGGGGTTATTTTTATGCAAAGGTAATTCGCAGTACTGCTACAATTGCTACGGCGTAGCAAAAAGCTACAGCTACGCCATCAGTATCAGAACTAAATAATCTTATATTATGTCACCTTTTTGGTGTTTTAAAAAACACCATATTTCATCTCGAGTTGTCGTAAATAGTCGCCTCAGGAATACAACCAGGTGATGGGCATCAGCAATTCCTATGAAAATAGTATCAAATGTGACCAGTAAATAAATTGCTGTGACCTTTGTAATAGTAGTATAGAGTTTCAAGCCATAAAAATAGTACTAGACCTACAAAAGAACTATAAAACCCAAGGAACTTGTTCTAACATGGATTACAATAAAGTGGTTAATACGACACATTCTCTCGTACATATTTTACTGTTTAGCGCGTCGTTATAAAGTCATAAACCTAGAAACCCGTAATCCCTGGGGTTTAACGCTGAAACTATTGTGGCTTAAGTTAGAAGTGTATGCAAGGTATAATATTAAACCAAGTTTGGGGATATAAACGAAGTAAAACAGAAAAGTACACTTTTATGCTTCCTACATTGCTGGCTTACTATAATAATAATTACGCAGGAAAGGCAAAACTCCCTCTTTTTTTAAAAAACTGCTATAATCAAAATGAGTCAGTCAGGGCCCAGTTGCTCCCAGTTAAGAAACGAGAAAAGTACCCTATGCCTATGTCTAACTATGGCTGATATGAGATTTAGTAACTCTTACACTACACAATGGTAACAATGGTCCCGAAGGGCACTAATAACCAGATATTAACGATACCCCAGCAATAGCCAGAGTTCATTAATGGTGGTAGGCTTCACATCTCCACATCATAAGGGTCCGCTTACCTTGCGACCACCCATCATGTAGCAAACGTGCGCCGACGTTGTGTGGGAAAACCGCTGCTGGCTTTTGGGTGAGCTCACTCCATTATCAAGTTGCAACTTTTCATTACTTGCACCACATCACAAACCGTTGAATCAAACGGTTGACAGTCATGCGACTCGCGCGTGGCTCTAGCGAATAAACCTCCGGCTTCATGGATGGCCGGCCTTGCCTTATCGCACCTTTTTGTTACTCTTATCGGTATAAAGACGCGTTCAGACAACCCGCGCCCGCGTCGCGTTTACGCCGCGTGGTTCGCGCGTGGCTCCAGCAAAAATCCCTCCGACTTCATGGATGGCCGACCTTGCCTTATCATACCTTTTTGTTACTCTTATTGGTGTAAAGTTGCCTTCAGACGTATTTGTTTTATTTGTTGCCTTTACACATTGGTAAATGTCAAATTATTATACTCAATAACAACTGTGGACGCGAAGAATGACACGTAGCTCGATATAAACACGGGGCGTGATCAGAGCATGAACGGGTGCAAGGCACCATATAATTTAGCTAAAATACACGCAGCAGGCAGAGCACCAGCCCGATGTCTGACCTTGTCTCTGTTATGGGGAAGAACTGGATGCGTGTAGCACAGGACCCACGAGAATAGTGCTATAAAGAAGAGGCCTATGTTCAGCGATGGGCTACTATAGGCTTACTAGATAGATACTTAGATAGAATTTCTAGGAGGTTGAATTCGGTTGCCACGCGCGGTCGAATAGCGGGGCGGGTGCGGGTTATCTGAACAGACGCCTACTCTTATCGGTGTAAATGTACTAAGCCGGAAAAACTACGAAAATAGAAAAAAGGAGGATTGGAAAAGGAGGTGGGACTTTTTTAACAAAGGGAATGAGCTTAGTGCTGTTAACGTAATTCTGGCTTAATGTTATCGTATTTTTCGTAAGTGCATCGTAAACGGTAAGTTAGTTTTAAAAGTTCCTCTAAATGAAAAGCTTGAATAACTATTAAGAAAATTAATGTACTAAGTTCTTAATGCATATTTTTCTGGAAGTGTTTCAAAGATTTAACCGTATTTAAAAAAAATGTTTTTGTAATTTTTTTGTGATAGTTAACTTTGGTTAGATTTGTGTAAAATATCCTAAGTTACCATTATAATATGAATGGCTTCAACGAATAGGCGGAAGAAGTCATATTAATAAATCCTGAATTAAAAAAATTTCGTACAATTATTTTTATATAGAATGCTG
>JARACY010006080.1:0-18963 GCA_029255725.1 Scrobipalpa atriplicella
GATGATAACAAAATGTTATGTTCACCATGTCACAGATCTTGCAGTGGTGGTTGCCGGCACGGTTCACAAAAAGACTGCGCTGCTTGCAAACCGGGCTATGCATTTGATTCTGATGAAGGTTGCTTAGACATAAATGAATGTGATGATATAAATAGATGTAAAAGAGACCAGTTCTGCCTTAACTCCTTGGGTTCATACCAATGTGTGAATTGTGATAAATCATGCGATGGCTGTTACGGAGATGGTCCTGATATGTGCAAGAAATGTAGTAAAGGCTTTATGAAAACGGAACAGTTCTGTGTTCCCGACAGAGATATCGGAATGGATTCAATGGAGACGATGACAACTACTCGGTAAGTTTGGCTTGTATATGTTTTTTTTATTTGCCCTAACAAGTGTTTTCTGATAAAAATAAAAATAATAAGTATGAATGAATATCCCAAAAAATTGAGACATTTTATCAATTTGATCATGGAAAAAGTTACTCAGACATGTTTTGTTACTAAAACTTATTTCTTTTTGTAATGTTTGGTGTGTTAATTAATTTTATTAATTAATTTTGTTTATGCATGGCGTTTTTTAATTTTGTTATTTTTTTACAGAAAAGTGGAGCTGTAATATTTGTGTTGGCAAATTGAAATTAAAATTTGAAAAATTAGGTAACAATTTTTTTATTTTGGTGATTGGCTTTTGATTGGTACTTACATTTTTATTTATTTTTATTTTTACTGCCTCCGTTTCTATATTTTCATAGAATTACCTTTTTATTTAGTTAAAAAGTATTAAATTTCTCCTTTAGGTACATGACATACGTAGGGTTGCTCATAGCAACAGGAATCCTACTGCCGAAGTCAACTCATCTTGGTGGTCTTGTCGGTGCGATGGTCCTGTCTTACATAATCGGAGCAGAGTACTACTGCATGATAAACGGGCATCAAGGCCTCGTCAACTTGAAGGAGTTTGATTTGTCTACGTTTTTCAGAGATATGTAAGGTAATATTTTGCATTTTGTGGCATTTTGAACTGTTATAGACAAAAATGAACTGTTGTGCAAAAATTTGAAATAAAACAGTAGGACATATTTTACATTATATTGAGATTAAACACAAGCATTTCTTATTCTCATAGTGGCCAATGTGGCCAAACAAATAAACTAAAATCAATAAGCACTTCCCTAATGTCTTAAAAAAAGATTAGCAAGTGTTTAATAAATAAATTTCATTATTATTGCCCTCAAATGTAGTCCATTTCTTTTTAAGTATTTATTTAAAGTTTATATTTATAGTTTCCATGACAGTGTGATTTGCTCCCTACTTAGATAAGTTAGTAAATTTGTTTTGTTTATGAGGACTAAACCGTGTATTAACTATTGTTCAATGTTAAATTAATGAGTGTGAATATGTTTATGGTCATTTTTCATTTTGGTCATAATAGGCAGATAAACAGAGAAAGAGCTATATGAGCTTGTGTCACAATGGTGTCACACAAGTACAAACATTCAGCTAATCGAGAGCTGTATCAAAAGTGGAAGTATCATTTTGTTAACTACTTTTTTTATGTTCTCAATATATTTTTCATATATCTCTTTCTCTGTTTATCTGCCAATTATGACCATAAGTTGTGTGTGCACATTACGTAGGTACGCAAATAAGATATGCAAAAGCGAAAGTGGAAATGCCTGATTACCCTTGGGTGGAGATTGTATCACATGGATTCATAATTGGTATTGCATTCTTCGTCATACGATCACGAACTTTTAAAGCTATGCTCAGTGGTGGATGATAATGTTAAAATTTATGATAGGCGACGAAAGTTTTGATGTTTAGTAGGAATAATAATTATACTAAGTACTTTTTAAATGCAGGTAATAGTTAAATAGAGAATCACTTATAATATTAAATTTTAATACGATTTTAGACAACTAAATTAGCATAATAATTAGAATAAATAGAATTTCAATCAGTGCCAGGAACAAGTGAATTGATAAAATAAATATTTGCAATATTTGAACGTTACAAAACAACTATGAACCAGTAAATCGACTTAAAATAATAGTATTTTCTTTAGGTGTAATATTTTAATAAGTAAAATAATAATAAGCTAGATACCTACAGGTGTAGTATTAAAGATAAAAATATGGTATTTGCCAAATTGTTTCGTCGTTCGTGTTTCTTTAAATTTAAACCTTAAGGAGAATCTTATGTTGAAATGTTATTCATGCTGTTTGTTAACCACATGTTAAGTGTTCGTTTCATGATTTATTATTACGTTAAGAGTTTTAAAAGTTGTGCAGTTTAGTTAGCTAGACCTAGACCATCATTTATACAAAATTTTATATTTGGATATTTCTTATTTACTTTCGTCTGTTAAAATGTCGTAAATGTTGTAAATGTTAAACTATGCGTAAAATTATACACTTAATTGTACTAAATGTTGCACTTAGCTTAGCTTTAGAATTTTTACGTCCCAATGTAAAAAAAAAACTGACAAAATATGATGTGATTCTCTGTACCAAATGTTTATTTGGTGGGGCAACAAGCTAGAAAGCATTTTCTTATAAAACCTCTCTTTTACAATAGCATTTTTAATTTTAACTTCTAAGAACTAGCATAAATAAATCTGTTTTTACAAGATATGCTACAAGTTTGGTAACGAACAATAGAGTGGCATCGTAATAGTGTCACGCTTGTCGATACGCCACTTGGTTGACCATGACATGCTTGTCTGCGTGTGGGCATAATTTGCAAAACAAAATACTTATGGTTTTGTTTGTGAGATTTTAAAAATTTATTCTTTTTTTTTTTCTTAATTATGATGGTTTAGCCACAGCCGAATTAAAGTGCCCACCAAAACACAGTTATCTTTCTTGTCATACAGTCAGATGAACCAGTCTGCATTGTCCTAACCAAAGTAAAAGAAATTTCAAAAATCAGTAAAAACTCTCTGTTTTTGGTAAATGGAAAAGTAAAATTTTATTTAAATGCGACAAATCAACTTAGATGTATTAACTACAAATTAGATATAAATATAAGATAATATTCGAAATTAATGAACTTGTACTATAAATAGATAAGATAATTGATATAAAAGTGCACTTTATTATTTAAAGATCACCTTAATAATTGAGCTCAAATCACAGTGAGATTGTAAAGATCCAGAAGTATAGGTTAAGTATTTATTAATAGTGATTTAATATAATTAAATAAAAAAAATGTATTGGGCATAAAATTAGTTTAGTTTAGTGTAAAAGTGTTTGTTTAAAATTTAGATTGTTTTTTTTTTTAATAAGTACTTTCTTACGTCTAATATAAATAATAAACTTTAATTAATGAGTTCTCGAACGTTATTATTTAATAAGTTCAAAAGTTTCTTTATTAAATTTTCTAACACATGTCTAACAAAATGGTAGGATTTTGAAAAAATTTGAAATAATTTTTGGATAAAAAAAAACACTAATTTATTGTAAATTTTATCTGTATCAAATTCAATTATTTATTTTTCAGAAAACAGAGTTCCATATTATGTTAGTAGTATAGTTTGTCTTTATTATTCTAATATGTTATGTTAGTTAGATACATATTTTATATAATTAATTTAATTTAATATAATTGTATCGAGTAAACGCAAAAATTAAAAAAAAAACGGCACAATTCATTCGTAATAATATTAAAAATGCAACTATTAGTAACTAACATAGTTTTTCAATCAGTAGGTTGGTCGCCTAATTTTAACAATTTCCAGTCATACGTGTATTTGTGATATATTAAATTGGATTAAAGTACTTTTTTGTAATTTATTTGTATGTTTTATTTAGTAGTAGGTACTTATAGTTCAGTATTCCATCATTTGTATCTAACAACCTACTCGGCCGTCAACTGCTGGTTTTCCATGCTTCAGAATCAGACACAATGTACTTTTAAAAAGGTGTTGACGCTCTGTTTACCCCGAATAAAACCATTTTCAGCAAAAAATACAATAAAAAACATTTCAAGTTGTATGGTAGTATTTTTCCAGAAAGCGGCTCTAGATAGATTATAGGACTCTATAGCACGGTGGCGTGCGTGTGTCACGCACCATAAGATCCGTTGACAGAAGTCACTATACAACTTAGCAGTGGAATAACAGTCGTATTTCCGGCCGCTAACCGGCTGCTAACCGTCCTATGATCAGCATGTAGTATAGTATGAATTATGTTAGAAGACATAATGATGGTGATTAGGATTCGCTTACTGGAGGTCACTGCCTCCGGAAACGGCTACGTTTTCGAAGGAAGTTACGGTTTGCTCTAGTTTCTTTAAGAATTCATTTAGGATAAGATTATTATCGCTTCTGTAATTTATTAAGCAATAAAGCCTACAGGTTTTCTTGTTTGTTTTAAGACTATACAGGATGTTAATTTAATTGCGTGCCATAGCTTAGGGGGTGTTTCAGTAACGTTAAAGGAGCCTTATCATCATCAGCCACAACAGTCCACTGCTGGACATCGGCCTCCCCAAAATTGGGGGTATATGCCATACTCACCACGCTTGGCAGGCGGGTTGGTGAGCGCAGTAGAAGTTTTACATTCACAGGGAACGCTGCTGCCCATTCCCTGGATTTATCCTTTAGTCGCCTTTTACGACATCCGCAAGAAGTGATGGGGTGATCTATTCTAACCCGGCACCATACGGATATGGATACGCATATGGATACTTGAAAGAAACAATAAATCACATAAAGAATAGTTGAAGACGCTTAATTAAATTTTTAACATGATTCGCGTATTACTTTAATGGAATAATTATAAATCAAAACGATTCATGGCAATTTTGCCTGTGGCCCTAAAACTAACTTTAATAAACCAACAAACAGACAGATTCGAATTGAAAGTCGCCGTAAAAAGCCGATAGAACCTCAAAAGGCAGAACAATCCACCCGAAGCTATTTGAAATGCAATAAATACCGACTGCGCTAAACTAAGAGCGGGTATTCTAACTGTACTGGGCGCCGTGTCATGTCAACGGTACCGCGAAGGGCTTATTCCGCTTGGCTCTATATAATAAGAAAGCCTTTGTTATCTTGGAAAGCTTTAGCTTTAGCTTAGACCACAGAAGCCTGTGGTCTTGTGGTAGGTCTAGGGAGCCTGAGCTCTCGCTCTGTAGGACCAGATAAATATTGTTACTTCATAGGATTGTCCCCAATTAACCTAGTACCAACAGTGTAGGTTGAATCACCTAAACTAAACTTATAACGGTGGTGGTATAACTCGATGTTACTAGTGGTCCTGGAGGAAATTGTCAATCAATTAAGATTATTGCTTCAAAGTTGTGCATGCGTATGTGCCCTGCTCCTCTGTGTACAATTTTAACGCATTTTGCGTTGTTTGTTGCTTCAAAGCAGGAATTTATCTTGTATCAATATTACCTATTCAGCATTATATTTATTGACACCAGAGTAATTAGTGGAATTAAATCTCAAACTAGCCAGTGCGGGAGCATTCTTCGGAGCCTACTGGCACAAGCTGCCAAGTACTGGCAAGCCGGCTGGCATGCTACTACAATAGTTGCCAATTGCGGGCCAGGTACCCTCGGATTACGATCTATGGTTTAGGAGGCTAAGGGTCCGATATCGAGGTCGATTCCGGATCGGTACTTCGATGCTGGACAGTTGATTTGCGCCTGTTATGTTATGTTTATGATCTAGTAAAAATATGCAACAAACAAACAGACATTCAGTTATCGGGTATAGATATAACCAGGTACATAGTGGCAGTCATTATCTTGCCTATCTTACATATCTTCACCTATCATCTAACTAAACATTCACCATTTCTATATTCAATAAAATCTATTTTTCTTATTCATTTTCCAAACTAAAGCTCAATTTCCATCATTCAAATTCATTTTTTCCAAAGCAAGGGAAAGCTTTCGGTCGAGCGGTCACCCATCCAGTCTAAAGCTATGGCCAGGCTTTAGTCTGGATGGGTGGTCTATTAGCTGTTATAGGCTGTAATAGGCGGTTTAAAAACCCTTAAACCAGGGTTCATCAGGTCAACTCAACTCGAAAACCCACATAAGAAAAGTTTTCGTCCGAGCGGCCACCCATCCAGACTAAAGTCTATACTTATTCGTTTGGTCCTGCACTCGAAACTATCATTAACAATGGCTCAGTTAAGGAGCACTTACGATCCCCGGAAGAGGAACCTTGTCAGACGAGTTACACTGTGTGTTGCCAGCTCTGACTGTATTTGTCTCTTTTAATATCACAAAATGTAACTGGTCAGGCATGTTAATTATTTCCTATTTTGTGGGATTATTCCTATTTTGGCGAGTTGCAGGCTCAATCACCTGATTGTCTGTCTAAATCAGGAGATGTGATTCAGTGCTTCGGACGGTACCTTATATCAGTCGCTCTCCCTACATAGTGGTAGTTACATAAACCATGTCAGAGTACTGAGTATATAAAAACATTAAGGCTTAAGGCAATAGATTGGCCAACACCACACCACGACAAACACTCTCAAAATCCGTGTGGGGCAAAAGAATTAATGCCAAAAACAATATCAAACGATGATCCACAAAATGATTAAGGAGATGATGTTAGATAGCAAAATGACGCAAAGAAGCTCGACATTCACCCAGACTATCAGTTATTTCAACAATTAATTTAATTAATAGAGGGAATTCTATTAAGTAGGTATAAGAGCTACGACACGACCATATCTAAAATACTAGTACCACCGGTGGTACAACTCGGTGGTACTAGAGGTCCCGGCCTGTAGGATGTTATATTTTCTAGTATTACATCTGGCAACACTATACACTAGACCTGTGGAACACCTAGGGTTATCTAAGGAGAGCGTGGAAACATGTCATGTGACGCTTTATTTAGAGCACTTTTTGTCGCAAACTCGTCGGGAAAAGCTAGTTTTTCCTGTCGTAGACGGCAATGAACTACCACCAGGGAATCACTTCTAATTAGACGTTTGACTGGTTGTAAGTTATGGAGAAATCTAGTTATGTAGTTTAAATAAGTGTCGTTGATGGTTATTGAATACATACATAAAATCACGCCTTTATCCCAAATGGGGTAGGCAGAGCAAAAACGACCGAAACATAGGTCGTTCCGCCACGTCTGACAAGTTTTGAGGGTTAATACAGAGATGATTATGTATACTGCTATAGTGACAGGTTGTCAGCCCATCGCCTAATTTACAATACACTGAAACCCTCGAATCCCTTAGTTGGTTTTTACAGCATGCCCGGGAGGAAATGCAGCTGGCACGTTCTATGTTTTTCTATCACTCCCAGTCCAGCATGGAAGTAATTATATATGTTTATTGAATACTTTCTCATGAAAGTTGGATTGAAAGAAGTTGTAAAGGGCAGACAGCTAAAATATTATGGCAATAAGTTTCGTATTTCTAATTTAACTTCTCTGGTTTATTTTTTAACTAGCATGCTTAGTTGTTGCACAGCACACTAATAATTGAAATTGCCGCCTTACACTATTTATATCTTAGCATCCTAATTTATTATGATCATCACTAGATATCATATTCTCAGTTGAAAAGGTAACAATTAAAAATAAAGTTGTAAACAAAACAATACCGAGATGAAAGCCTCATTTTCATTCACAATAGTATAATAAAATAATTTCATATTTCCCATGTATAACTGACAATGGGAGACGTGCATCTGCAGTTTTAACTTTCTTTTCTACAAAAGCGTTATCTGAATGTGATGCATTGTTTCGTTTTGTACTTTATTATGTTTTATACAGGGTGTAAAAAAAAGTACTACGTTCCTTTAAACCACATGTTCTACTGATAATACCAAACAACTTTTCCAATTAAAAAAAAATTTGCTCGTAAAAAAAACATTGCCATTTCCATACAAATATATTCTCCGGGATCAGCAGTTTTGTATGGACGATGCAAAATTTCATTTCGAGTTAAAAAAATTGTGCTTTGGGAAAGTTGTTTGGTATCATTAGTAGAACATGTGGTTCAAAGGAACGCAGTACTTTTTTTTACACCCTGTATACTCCTCATAATTGTTTTACTTTATTAAAATTTCTTATACCTATAGTATTGTACCTAACCGTTATTATCAAGTGTCATCTCGTCAACATTAATTTTTTTTCAATACAAAAGACATCAACGCAATCCATTTTGTAGTTTGTACTTATCTAGGATTGAGTCTGGTTTCCCTTCTGGGTTGCGGAGGTCAGATGGCAGTCGTTCTGTGTAAAAACCAGAACCCTCGTTCAATCCCCTATATTAGGTAGCCGACCCCGTGAAATACGGGATAAAGCGACGGGAGATGATGATGATGACTTATTTCTTATTGTATGGATTAAACAGTACAACATTTTACAGAATGTTTGTTATATGCTTTTGAGTTATTGAAATCGGTTAGTTTTTACACCTGTACTGATTTACAAATAACCAGAAAAAAAATAACGATTATATCAAATTGATTTGATATGGGAAGCTAATTTTTTAAACAAATTTCGTAGGAAAGGTTACATACTTTATTCATATTTACTGAACCTACTATTTCTAATTCATAGCTATGAATTTGAAGACACTTCCTAGCTTACTACAGAGATTATTTTATGTATTTGCGTTACTAATTATAGTAATTAATCACTATAGATAGAGTTTTTACTTGAGTAGGCGTTCGTTTATCTAAACCTTTAATTACGTGACGTATAAAAACCTTACTTAAAAGAGATTAATGGGTACAAAAACATATCTTTTAAAATCTGTGACTGATTCATAATAGCTTTGTAGGAAAATGATCCTATGATTGGATCACTAAATATGGTACCAGTCCTGCCATGTTTCTGTAAAGGTTGATATATACGTCATTGACGCGTCAATTCATGTTGATTGTCAGGTTTTTGAAAAGGCGTTTGTCCACTGAATTGACTGGACATAATGTGTTAGTATTGTAAATTGTATAGTAAAAATGAAATGTTGATGATTTCTGGACCAGTCTGGATGTCTATTGTAAATAAGACTAAGAGTTTAGTAAACTCTATCTGAAAGAGCAAAATTATATATAATTTTAGGGTAACGTATAGTAAGAAGCCCACAAAGCGTGTCTGGGAAGTGCCATGTCATTTTATTAGCAATCAAAAGTATTTCAGTGGACACGAACCTTAATACGCGACAGATACAGACTGATCGACTGATGGTGTCTTTTAAGGACACATCTAAGTGATAAGAGAGATTGACGGGTGGTGTGTGGATGGAATTTAAATCGTATTTTTTCATACGTATAACCTAAGAATACGGGATATACTACCTACCTATATACAGACCGAAATCGCTTTAAGAAAAATCGTTGCCGATCACGTCATAGAAATTTGAGTAGCATTAATATGCTAATAATACCTAATGACAGGATTGCGTATTTCTGTCGTGATGGGTCTGCTGGTCTAATATTGTACCGAAACCCTGGTGTGGCAAATGAACGCCTACCAGTTCGTGTGGCTATCTATTTATCTAGACCACTTTTACTTAAGAGCACTTGGACAACTGAACAACTAGGTACATATTTTGAAAATAATAAAGAATATTAAAATCACTGTCACTGAGAATTTAGACACGCTAATGACCGAAACGTAGCTAAAAGGTGAGCGTTGTTCACTGGCCCGTATTCCTAATATAGGTAAGCCCTAAAAAAAAACAGCCAGTTCTCCTATAACGTCATTTTATCGCTCCCAGGCTAGCATGGGAGCAAGCCATCGATTATCCGACGATTTACCGCAGCTCATGTGACATTCATGCACACCTACCTCCATGCCATTAGCGCATGCGTAGGCGCATAGCTGGTAGAACGCGGAAATATGGGCGCCATTTTTATTATACACTTTATAATGAACTAGTGGTACGTCAAGCAGATTTTCTTGCGATTCATCGGATTTTCTCACGGTAAAATATAAGTTTTGTAGTCAAATTGTCAATATCGAAGTAATATCTAATAAACAGACTTTTGTAAATTATTTGCGCTTTTGACACATGATACAAGGCCAAACAAATTTACATTCACATTTTATTCAATAAAAGTATCTACTATGAATAAGTTGGTTGTAACCAACTTGGTACAATCAATACCTATCTAATATCTCTTATAATAATAAACGTGTACATCTCTTCTATACATAATTATGTTATTTAATTAGAGACAAAATTTTATAGTTCATTTTAAAAATAACTATTAACAGCAAAATTCTCGTTAACAAACAAGTTCTTAAAGCAAAAAGACGGCACAAAATATTAAAAGATGAATCTTGAGTTTCTCAAGATTATTAGCAAAAAGCATAACTTCAGAATAAGCGTGAACTCCGTCGATGATGTCATCCACTCCTAAATAAATATCGAGACTTTAGTGTGGGTTGACAACCTTGCACAGGAAAGCTGGTAGTGTGACGATAGCGAGAACCTTCACGAAATGACGTCATAGCGTCCAAAGAGCCCGCAATGAGATACCTATAATCTCCTCTGGGAATAAAAATACTTATAAGTAGATTTAAAATAAATATCGAAACTTTAGCGTGAGTTGTCAACCTTGCACAGGAAAGCTGGTTGGTGTGACGATAGCGAGGTAAAACCTTCACGGAATGACGTCATAGAGTCCAAGAAACCTCCAGTAAATGTCTACCTGTTCTAGGAATAAAATAAAACTGTAGTTAATGTATTGTAACCTTCTGGTTTCTACGAAAACGGATTGGCGGCGACACAGATATAGTCCTCTCAATAGATTTTAGATGTCAGACAGTGCTATGAATTCGTGGAGAGCACGACTTACCTAAATCTTAACCAAAATTGTTGCGTGAAAGAAAATGACAGATGACCATTTTAGTCAAGATTTAGTGAATTTGTGCGCATGTAAATTGCCCCGAATGCCAAATCTGGACGAGCTTTGTTTTTTTGGTACATTTAATTAAGGCTTCGGGGTGAGCTAGCTCCATCGTCGACTCTGCCTCGCCACTGGTCTTGGTCTTGTTTTCCAGATTCGAGAGCAAATCACAACCCACCGGCTTGTTAAAACCATGAGAACAAAAAAAAAACCTTTTCGATACAGGTTCTTATCATTACGCATCAATCGCTTTTTCCCCAAAATGCGTCTCGCGTTCGCCAAACTCTCAAGGTTTGCCAATAACCTTTTCTGGCAAGGTGCCTTCAATGTGACCCCTTTGACATTAGTAGCCGGTTCGAATCCTGACATCCAAAATTATCAAAACCAGTCAAGCAAGCGAAAGTAGTCCATTGTGTCGTAGAGTCAAGGATTGTTTTTGTGTGATGAAAGTAAGAGTTTTATATAGGTTGCACTGCGAAGTGATGAGGTGATTTTTCTTCATTTTTTTTGCGTTGGGGAAGGTAAAAACGTGCTGGCAACTTAAATATTACGCGTGTTTTTGGGTACTAAATAATAATGTGTGAAAGTAGGTGTGTGTGTGTGTATAATGAATCATGTTACTTTTATAGGGCGTGGTATAAAATAATATTAAAAAAAATAACAACTTTAATAAATATATTAACACGCTGTTATATTACTTTAATCATGTTACTTTTATAGAGCATCATGGTATAAAATAATATTAAAAATATAACAATATAACAACATTGATAAAAATATTAACACGCTGTTATAATTGTCACTTCGATTAGGACGAAGTTAATCTAATCTAATAAATCAAAGTTATTCTACCTCATCACTAAACCCACATATTACATATAACACATAATGTAGGTACCTAGGTACATATTAGTACGTCGATGTATACGGTTTTGAAAAGGAAAGTGATCTCCTGGCCTCGAAAGAGAGAGACAGGTACCTATTGTTTTTGCTGACAACCTGTTGTATTATCATGTATTACAACATTAAAACTGGTTGAACTTTTGCATAATAATATATATTGTTTTGTAGGTTGTAGATCGAGGTCATGTTGACAATAATGTTCTCGACTTAAAAGTTGTAAATTTTTAGCTATGGTCTTAGGTTCATCTACGCTAATATGAATATGCAATCTGCTTCAAATCTTGGATCCAAGTTTCAAGTCAACAACTTTTATTAAACGTCAATAACCCTTTCTTGTATAAAAGTAGAATGGACGTATGACGACCACTAAAGTTTATGAATTACTGCATAATTTTTAGAATCTTCTAACAATATTTTGTACGTGAGATTTTAAACTGATTTGACCACCTAACTATCTCTCTCTATAACGACCCAGTGCTGACAACTCAGGGCTTGTCTGGTTATTGCAAGAGATGATGCAGCATTTTGAGAAGAAGCAGAAAAAAACATTTTTATGTAAGAATAAATATATTTATAGCGTTGTATTGTTTGTTTCAGAAATCGACGAACGTCCTCAATGCTGCCCTTAGGAAAGGGTGTGTAGCGGGAGAGACGTCGTAACTACGAGGTACCTATACAGGGTGTCCAGGAATTAATGGATAACCCTTTAACTGCGGCTAGCTTGACCGATGCCCTACTTGTAAAAAAATTATGACCTCAGTAAAAGTGTCACAGTTTTCGAAATATCGTACAAAAACCGTTTTTTTCATAATTTTCTCCCTACGCTCAGTTATTTTCATGCCATTTCATCAAATATCAACATTTTTGGGTTTTTTATTTTTTTTAATATATCCTAATAGTTGATACTTTAAATGAATACATTATTTTAGTTAGTTATTTTATAAGAAAATAATTTAAAAAATAAGTTTTATTGAAAAAATTAGGCAAAATATTTTTAAAATTTTGTCTTTGACCTCCTACGGTGAAAAAAAAAAGTGACACTTTTACTGAGGTCATAATTTTTTTACAAGTAGGGCATCGGTCAAGCTAGCCGCAGTTAAAGGGTTATCCATTAATTCCTGGACACCCTGTATAATTATACATAATAGTTTTTAGTTAAAAATATAGAGAAAAAGGACATACCTACACCGCTTCAGATTATGCCATGAAATGTAAGTCAAAATACGAAAAATCACATAAAATGATTAAGAATCCGGAGATGTAGAAATTCTATGTCTCATATTAAGTTTTGTAATTAAATATTTCTCATATTACTTTTTAAAATATTTCAGAGCTCCATATCTGTAAGAGTTCCAAATAAATCCAGAATTCTTATTCCACACACTGACTCTGCTATTCATAGCTCTACAAATACAAAACAAGACACCAACAAAATGATTTATTCACTTTATCAATTAAAAACAAATAACCAAAGATACTACGGCGCATAATTTTAGCATAACATAGCAGAGGGTGTACAATAAAACCACAGGGGATCGGCCTGTAGATTGTCATCGCTGTGTAAAACGGGCACATGGACTGTTTTTCCACTAGACGGTACGGCAACGGCAGGATAACGATATCGTCGCGAATCCGTGGCTCTGTTTTTCCACTAGACGGTACGGCAACGGCACAATAACGATATCGTCGCGATTCCGTGGCTCTGTTTTTCCTCTAGGACGGTAATATCGTCGACGATATCGTCCAACTAGTTCCACTTTTAGCAGCCACGCGCGCATGCTCCTCCGTACAAATACAAAATACTTGCAATTTGGCAGGCTGGCGACGATATTGCGGTGTGAATCAATGCCGTGCCGAGCTGGCAAGTGGAAAAGCGTGTCATATAATTTCATTGATTTACATAGATTATCTCTTAATATTAAACTTTCGCGGTTATTTTCACTATAACTATTACCTTAGTCTACCCTTGATCATGATGCTTGTAACAAAATTGAAATATCGAGAACTCAAAACAAATAAATCGTGGAAAGAACTCGTTAAAATGTCTAATAGTTATACAATTATCTCTTCCACGGTATCGATACCGTGCCGTTGCCGTTGCCGTGGACGTGCCGTCTAGTGGAAAAATGCACATCCTATATGCGCGGGAAATTCGATCTTAAATGGAGGAGAAAGAGGTTATGTTGAAAGTAAAAGTAAGGGGAGATGTATATGGTCGGATTTTGTCGCATTGCAAAAGGATTTGGTCGCTTTACGATAGGATTTGGTCGCATTACGAAAGGATTTTATTGCATTATGAAAGTATTTTGTCAACCTAATTCCTCGGGGTTTCAATGTACTGCAAACTCTACTTTCTGGATTTTGGAACATAAAATTTTAGAAAATAAAAGTAAGTGTCAAAAAGCACTAAAAGCAAAGGCCAAAAAATCTTTTAGTCATTGCTTTTAGCTGGCTCTATCGTTGACTCTCAATATCTACGGATACATCTGTCCTTGACTAGAGTAAATAACAAACCTAAAGCCAATAATAAAAAAAAACTTATCTGACGAAATCCACGCTCAAATCGCGTCGTCTCTCAGAAACTGCCAACCAAATTATTTTTAAAAAACCATAGCATATGTGCCCCAGAGACAATACAAAACAGGCGGCCATGTAGCTTGTCTATGGCTAGAGATTTATAATGGCGGCCCTCAACTGTAATTTAGCCATCTTTTTTTAAGCTGGTATGTTTTTGCGCCGCCATCGTTTTGTTTTTGAGGACATATTTTACTTGATTTACGAGTAGCGATAGTGTAGTGGCAGGTGAAAAGAGGGTAGTACAAATATCGTAGATACTTACATAAATACCCAAAATCACGTCTATATCCTTTACTTACTGGGTAGATAGAGCGTCAATACCAACTTTAATTAAACAGTGTCATGTGATTTAATTTTTTTCCATTCTGGATGTTAGTAACTATTAACATTTGAGAACATTTTCCATTGTGTACCTATGTTTTTAAACTACTGTAGTCTCAGAATAATTCTTTTAGAGTAAATTGGGTAAGAATGATAATTATACTGGTTATTCCAAGTATTTCAACCTTAGTCAACTCTAGCGAAGGATATACAGACTATTTCGCCGTATACAGAGTGCGAAAAATAGCAATATACGATCCTACTGAAGTAACTTTACCTAAAACAGAAAAAAAGTGTTGGCACTTCATTATAAAACTGTCTATCTACAAACAACAAACAAACAAACACGATCACACTCATAGCCCCCACTAGGATTCCCTGTATCGGGGTGCCATGGACATACACAGAAACATCCACAAAGAACACCCAGACCCAAAAACAGACATTTAAATTCATCATTCAAATGTCTGCCCCGGCCGGGAATCGAACCCGGGACCCTTTGCGTAGCAGGCAGATACACTGCCAACTAGCCTGTGGGAGCCGTCCACAACCAAGCGACTAAGCAAAAAATATTTTATATACTTCAGCACCACTCTCTTTTTCTTACTTTCTCCTCTACCCAAAGGTTGTCATGAAGAGTTCAGTTCCAGCGATAAGGCTGTCTTTGTGCACATTAATTTTAGATTATTTTTTGTAAATTTACATTTTACATTTAAAATTTAGAGATTATTTGGATTTATTTTTGTAATGCTTTTGATTTAAGCATTTATTTGAAGTTTATTGAAAAAAAATCATATCCTACACCTACAGGATATAATAATTATGATTGTCTTGAGTAAATACCCTGTATAGATAACCTAGGCGAAGGAAGATTTGAATTCCTCGCATACAAATATTTATCCTCCTCGGGGTTTTATTTTTTTAGCGTAACAACCATGACACCCTTAGGTTTTATAGTTGGGAAAATTGCGCGTAAAAAACATATTTATTCTGCGATGCGCGTGCGCGCAGGCTTGCGCTGTAGCGCGAAAAAACTCGTAATGCGCGCAATTTGTTCGCATTTGCGAAATGTGAATTATTCTGTTAGTCCTCGTTTTTTAAATGCTCCGGAATTATACTTACTGTGAAGAAAAAGTTATTTAAGATGAAAAGGTTAGAGCGTGTCAGACAAACGTAGATATCAGAATATTCACGTAATAGCTAGATAATGTAACGGTATTAATGATAATGACTATAATATTCATTAAATATACTTAAATAATGACATGTCTGCCGAACGCACCCCGAAAGGTGGGCTAAAGTAGCGAAAGAGTGGGTACCAGAAGACGGTCGCCGAAGGTGACGGGTGCCAGAAGACGGCCGGCCACGTAGAAGATGGAGAGACGACTTGTAGGCATTCCTTACAAACTGGCAGTCAGAAACACAAGACCGAGACATGTGGCGTGAAAGAGGGGAGGTCTTTGTCCTGCATGCAGTGGGACACATTACAGGCTACATAAAAAAAACTTAATTAAATATTTCCTCAATACAAATGACATCAACGCGATCATGTTTTTAAAATGAATTGGATACTATTTAAGAGGCTTTTATTGATTTCAAAAATTAATTCACTATTAGGTAGTGACGTAATCCACATGTTGAACATACTTAATACCAAAATTTGGGTGAGACCGAGATTCGAACGGCTAGTCAATCATGATCAAATATTTGGCCCATACAAAAGACATCAACGCAGTCTTAATTATGGAAAATTTAATCTAACTGCAATTTTTTTTTTTTTGGATTTTTATATTTAGACGGTAACAACTAAACGACATACAATTCGTTTAAAGTTCGTTTCAAATATCTGAATCAATTTTCTTGGAAATGACTACACAAAGTTACCCACGCATTAAGCAAAAATTGAATGATAGGTACTTTCCTCTTTCGAAAATCTAATTTAAATTCCACTTACTTATTTGAAACCTCCCAAACAAACGGTATCGACGACTCGAATTATTTTAAATGGGAGTACAATTTTATGGGAGTACCATTTTCTTCATATTTTGACCTTTGTTCCTTGGGGAAATTTGTCCAGTTTCATGTTACTTACTTTACGCAATATACAAAATGCAAAGATACTTCCCTCTTCGAAAATCTAATTTAAAATTCCACTTACTTATTTCGCATTGCGTGTCGGTACACTCTGACCATACGATAATTTGACATAACCACATGTGGATACCGGTAATACTCTGTAATCAGCCTTGTAATTCGTGTAATAACCAGGTGTAATTCTGTAATAATACGCCTGAGTGCTTGTAAGTTGGTTCAGCGTTTGCTTTTGACAGTAATTTTACTGATTTGGTACTGTAAGATAGTTTGTTGGCACGACTTTTTGGTTAAGTGTAAAATGAATGTTTTGTTTTCATACAATCTGTTGCATAATGTAAAACGAAACTATTTTTCCTTATAAATGTAGGTTATGCATTTTTTTTTCATGAGTAAAATTAAGTTAGCTAATTGTCAATATTTATTGCAGTAATTTTTCATACAGTTATCTTATTAGGATAAATATTTTTAAAATATGCACAACACAACCTTATCTTGTACATACTGCGGTTTATCGTATTCTTTAGCTTTCTATTTCGTATCTATAACACGAAGAAACTTTATTAAAAACATTATTATACTAATAAATTCCTAGAACATTATAGTTTGAAGTTCCCATCTATATGAACTAGCCTAAAGGTGCTAATATAACCTCTAAACATTATACAACCCACATAACAGTACACCACAAAAGTATTTCCATGAACAGTACGAAAATGTATCATTTTAGAGTTTACCTTTCGTGACTTACTGTTACTACTAGGCATGTTGACTGGGTGGCTAAAAAAAATTCAAAACGTATATACTTAAAACTGATGGCTAAAATATTGTGGATCTCATTCACCATTTCAAAAAATATGCACATTTAGATTTAATAATCGAGTTAAAAATATAGAAGTTATTGATTTGAGTAGTCAATATTTACAAGCCAGTGACGTCATAACTCACAATTTTCATACAAAAAAGCGTTTTGACATTTCATAAAATGTTGCTGATTTGACTAGTAGGAAAATAGCCTATTGATCATAAAGTTAGAAGTTTGATCTAACTTCTAACTTGAAGAAGTGTACGTTTTATCTGCCTGATGGTAGACAGGTTGCCAAAGCACGAAATCCTTTTCTTTTCGGACAATCAACTGATTAAGCCGCAATAATGTCCTAACCAAACTGGGTAAAATCTCACAAAGTGATAAATTGACAAATATCAACTTAGTGTTTCCCCCCTGAGAATCGAACCGGACCTCCTGATCGGGAGCCCATGGCTCAGACCACTAGACCACAGAGGCAGTTAAACGTAAGCAGTGCACTATACACTTTCCTCTAACTTCTAACAGTTTCGTAACTGTTCTTGACTTCAATGTTAGCACAATTATGTGTTACGTGGTAATCGCTTAGCACCACATGCATTGCTTGCTTATTTAATAGCTGTTTGTGTAAGGTCGTGGAAAATCGGAGATGTGCAGCGAAGTGAGGAGATCATGGGATAAGGTTTGAGGTTAGGAGTATACTACTCATAGATACTACTTATATAAATACAACTATAGTGTGCTACGGTTATGTGGGTTGTATAATGTTTAGAGGTTATATTAGCACCTTTAGGCTAGTTCATATAGATGGGAACTTCAAACTATAATGTTCTAGGAATTTATTAGTATAATAATGTTTTTAATAAAGTTTCTTCGTGTTATAGATACGAAATAGAAAGCTAAAGAATACGATAAACCGCAGTATGTACAAGATAAGGTTGTGTTGTGCATATTTTAAAAATATTTATCCTAATAAGATAACTGTATGAAAAATTACTGCAATAAATATTGACAATTAGCTAACTTAATTTTACTCATGAAAAAAAAATGCATAACCTACATTTATAAGGAAAAATAGTTTCGTTTTACATTATGCAACAGATTGTATGAAAACAAAACATTCATTTTACACTTAAACCAAAAAGTCGTGCCAACAAACTATCTTACAGTACCAAATCAGTAAAATTACTGTCAAAAGCAAACGCTGAACCAACTTACAAGCACTCAGGCGTATTATTACAGAATTACACCTGGTTATTACACGAATTACAAGGCTGATTACAGAGTATTACCGGTATCCACATGTGGTTATGTCAAATTATCGTATGGTCAGAGTGTACCGACACGCAATGCGAAATAAGTAAGTGGAATTTTAAATTAGATTTTCGAAGAGGGAAGTATCTTTGCATTTTGTAT
>JARACY010006081.1:0-18962 GCA_029255725.1 Scrobipalpa atriplicella
CAATACTGGAAACTTTGCGTTTGCGTTCGTGATATTAATTATTTACGGCAAATTATTTATAATATCCAATATCCCATTTGTACCACCACTACTTCTCGGTGGTACAAATGGGATATATATGTACCGCAAGTACCACCTGTGGTACAAATTCGGTGGTACAGTCAGGAGTACGATTATCTGACCTAGCTGTCTGATCTAGCTCTTGCATAGTTCTTACTGTTTACAGTTCTTGCTAGGGTCAGATAATCGTACTCCCGACTGTAAAAGTGGCCCTAAAGGGCAACTATGAAAGGACGACAATTTCATATATAAGGACCCAATATAATTCAGAGTCGATGAGGTCATTTGACCACATGCAACGGGTCGTTATGTTCTTTGGCAGCCATTGAGTTTTTTCTTTAGTCGTCACTCGCCAGTACTACGAGACGAGAGCAATAAACTTCCAATATTTATTTTATTTCTACTGCATATAGCGCGGTGTGGTTAGAAAACTTTCCGTAGATGCACGAATACCGCAATATGTGTTGTGTTTTCCTTCAGATCAAAAGATTTTTTTGTTACTTTTTTTTACGCCAATATCAATCAGAAAACCGTAACTACCACTAAAGGCTTCTGTTTTCGTTTATGAATATTAAAATGGAGTTATCCCACATACAAAGTTCAAGACAATGTGTAAAACATGTAAATGGCACATAATGAATAGAATCGTTACAACGTATGATCGATTAATATGTTGTAAGTTTTTTATATAACATAAATGCGTTGCATTAATTCCCAAAAAGGTAACTTTTGATATAAAAGAGAAGCTTCTTTGTATAATATTTTATTACAGACTAGGAATAATGACTATCTCATATACCCCCACACCCTATCACGTAAAATAGTACCTTGTTTATCGAGGGGAGAACATGACCGATTCCCACACGAGGGTGTAGTTTGAGGCCCGAAGCGCAGCTGAGGGCCTCAATACACACGAGTTGGGAATCGCATTTTCTTCCGAGTTATACATAGTGCTTTATACTACACCTACGAGGAAAATATAATCAAAAATCCTTGTAAGATAAAGAATGATATCACTTACATGAGAAGATAACTTAAGAACATTTGAAGTGTCATCATCCATGCGAACAGAACACAAACAAACAAAACACATATTAATATAGTTACACATTACATCGAAAACACTAAACACTTAATTTACATTAAATAAGTCATATAAATCAAAGAACGAAAAAGAATTCGCGCGGACATGTTGATTTTGCCATATTTTTTACTTAAAAATATAAAAGAGACAAATGAAGCAAAGCACATACTGCCAAAAAATGTAAGTGGCCAGTATCATTTTGTGGGCTTCGACATACAAACTTTTTGTTTTTTGGCATCCGCCTGTTTCTAGTTTTGAATTATGAATTTAAAAAATATAAAGGAGGGGAGAAAATACTTTCTCCCCTAGGGGAGAAAGTAAATCCCATATATTTTTGCCGCCCGCATATTCGTTCGCTTGGATTTACGTACTTTCTTTCCTTTTTTTAAGTAAGAACTAATATACTTTCCGAATAGGTGTAGTATAAAAACATTTATTTTACACCTATACGTAGAAATACCATTAATCGATCGAAGAATATTAAAGTACCGTAAAGTTTATATCTTAAGTTTATAATACTTAAGTTTAAAAAGAATCAATTAAAATCGTAAAAAAAAGTAACAAAAAAATCTTTTGATCTGAAGGAAAACACAACACATATTGCGGTATTCGTGCATCTACGGAAAGTTTTCTAACCACACCGCGCTATATGCAGTAGAAATAAAATAAATATTGGAAGTTTATTGCTCTCGTCTCGTAGTACTGGCGAGTGACGACTAAAGAAAAAACTCAATGGCTGCCAAAGAACATAACGACCCGTTGCATGTGGTCAAATGACCTCATCGACTCTGAATTATATTGGGTCCTTATATATGAAATTGTCGTCCTTTCATAGTTGCCCTTTAGGGCCACTTTTACAGTCGGGAGTACGATTATCTGACCCTAGCAAGAACTGTAAACAGTAAGAACTATGCAAGAGCTAGATCAGACAGCTAGGTCAGATAATCGTACTCCTGACTGTACCACCGAATTTGTACCACAGGTGGTACTTGCGGTACATATATATCCCATTTGTACCACCGAGAAGTAGTGGTGGTACAAATGGGATATTGGATATTATAAATAATTTGCCGTAAATAATTAATATCACGAACGCAAACGCAAAGTTTCCAGTATTGAGCATCGACAATTTCATATGTAAGGACCTAATACATCAGCTAGAACGTATTTATTGCTTAGTGATAACCGCGTTATTCGTATGGTTGGTAAATTAGCCACATGCGATGACCCATGATTCCTTATAGCTGCTCACTAGCTGCAGCTGCAGTGTGGTTAAAGAACCGTAAGCTGTATAAGACGACACATCAAGTGCAGTAAGTGGAGTAAATGCGAGAGTAGCTGCGGAGGCGTCACTGCGGTCACAGAGAGCATTTGGGCGCCGGCTGTTTCCTAGAATATTAGTGAACACTCGTTATGATGATGAAAGGGCACGCTGCCTAATGATCGAAGTTCCTGATTCAGAACAATTCCGGTCATGTGGGATCGTAAATACTATAATAACGGCTAAATTCCTGAATCATAAATGTTATCTTAAGAATAGTTCGGTCAGCATAGCAACTATGTGTGTCTAATCCAATAATATACAGGGTGTAAAAAAAAGTACTGCGTTCCTTTAAACCACATGTTCTACTAATGATACCAAACAACTTTCCCAAAGCACAAGAATTTCAGCAAAAAATTTGCTTTTTTCATACAAAGATGCTTTCCTCATCTGCAATTTTATATGGACAAGGCGAAATTTTATGTCGATCAATTTTTTTTGCTTTGCAAAAGTTGTTTGTTATCTTCAGTAGAACATGTGGTTTAAAGGAACGCAGTACTATTTTTTACACCCTGTATACGTAGGAACTCAGTAGTGTCATTTTGTGTTTTTATTTATTTATAATTTGTAGGGTAATAATGTAAATCCTCGGTCAGAGAGTCAAGTTAAGCGTAGGGTAACGCAAACCGATATTTTATACGACTTTTGGCTGCTTGCAAAAGTAAGTTACAATTTGCTGGTTGATGATCATATAAGAGGTTTTATACTATTTTCCGAAGACCTTGCATTTAGTTTTTAAATAAATCGCCATCATGCATCTGTATGCAATGTGCAACGAGATGTAAACGGTTCCTTCCTCATTACTGACGACGTTGACGAGGACGATTACTTCGTAAATAAACATGCCAGATGAGTATCTTCCGCTATCTTCTACTTTGGCATAATATACCGGGTGTGAGGGACAGCTTCCCGCAAACTGATAGGGTTTGCTCTGTCAACGAAACCGAACAACACTCACCAGGAAATTCTTTCAGGAAATTTAAAAATATTTTGGCTTTTCCATACTAATTGTCTGATCGAGGTGGTCATTTTGTATGGGAAAGATATATTTTTTTCATCTCCTGAAACAATTTCCTTGTGAAAGTTGTTCAGTTTCGTTGACTGAGCAACTCCTATCAGTTTTCGGGACGCTGTCCCTTACACCCGGTATATAATAATGATTGAGAGAACCTTATCTCGTCGAATTGAGTTTCAATTTTTTCACGATTGTTTTTGCACTCACATCACACAGTGCTTTCATCTTTGTTTACAGCGTGAATGAACGTAACTCAACGAAAAAATATTGATCTATTGTTCTCAGAAAGATCGATCATAAATATCATGGTGTTTTATGAATAAATTACAGATTGAATGATAGAATAGAAACAAACGTAAAATTTAAAGGCATTATTGTGGTGTCTGAAGCTGTGAATGTGTATTCTAAACCGCATAAATTCAAAGACAGCCGTTCCCAGAAAAATGATTTCTATTTACAGATAAGATAAATCTTGTAAAAGTATAAACAACATAAGTACAAAAAACATGCATACAAAACATATGTATAAGGTTATAAAAAGAAAATATACAGCCACATCACATCTTGTTAGTAGGATTTCGGCAGGTGTTTAGAAAATACTAATATTCTTGGGAGCAAATCTGTAAAATTAAATAATATTGTTTTATATAAACGTCTAATTAATCCGTTCAATAATTCGCCCGCTATAAGAGTCTTCACACCTTTCCATACAAAAGGCAATAACAGTTCCCACCCCGTAAACATATTCAGATTCCTATAATTTTTTGAAATGATGTAGATATACTTAAAAACTAGGTTTGTAAGTTTTTATTTTTTTGAAATATTACAGTTATAAAAAGATATGACCTCCATATTATGTGTATGGGAATTAAAAAGAGGTCATATCTTTTTATAACTAACATTTTTGGTAAATAAAAACGTAAAACCTAGTTTTTAAGTAATCTACATCATTTCCAAAAATTTTAGGAATCGGACTATGTTTACGGGGTGAAAACCGTAATCGCCTTTTGAATGAAAAGGTGCAGATTTTCACGTGGTTAACACTCCTCATAAGGAATAGGGAGAAATAAACAAGTGGTTAATAAAAATAAAAATAAGTTTTTCTAAAATTTATTAAAAATTTTATGTTAGTTATAACTATATGTCTTTTAAATCAGTGCATTAAAATGACTCTTTACGAATCGAAAGTGTAGAAATAGAGAAAAATATTTAACGTAATTTAGTATCTACATTACATAAATATGATATTTAATGTATTTGTGTACTTATCACCTACGTTGAACTTTCAACAACACCAATAACCGTTATCTGAACGAGCACTTGAAGTGTTCATTTACTGTTGCAGTGTAGGTGTTATGGCGGCGAGGGCGCGGGCGCGGGCGATGCTAGCCAAAACCCAGATAACGGACATCCCCCCCTAATTTGTTGGCTTATTTGACAGGATAATACATCAGCAAAGATAAAAGTATCTACTATACATAGTAACAACTTGTAATAGGACAACAGATGATATTATACAACAATATTCAACCAGCATGCGTTATTTACGTACTACAGTAGTATTATAACGAATAACACGACTGCTACCTTACGTTTCATCGAATTTCAAATTTTCTACGTTATCATAATAAATAACACTTCATACATATCGGATACCCACTACCATAAACATATATCCAATAAGCCTCTCTCTCTAGGCAATAAGTACAGTATGCGTCAATAGAGTATGTACAATCAATAATCCGACACCTAATC
Source organism: Scrobipalpa atriplicella (assembly GCA_029255725.1). Taxonomy (NCBI): domain Eukaryota; kingdom Metazoa; phylum Arthropoda; class Insecta; order Lepidoptera; family Gelechiidae; genus Scrobipalpa; species Scrobipalpa atriplicella. The sequence goes on from JARACY010006081.1 coordinate 5,236, forward strand.
TCTACAGGGTGTTAATTTAATTGCGTGCCATAGCTTAGGAGGTGTTTCAGTAACGTTAAAGGAGCCCATAAAAAATATTTAAAAAATCCAACTCAAAAAATTTAAAAAACAAATGTCGGTAGGTATTTATGATGATTCCCGCTACGCCTACCTCTCGTGCTATAACCAATACCACGCGACGCGCGAGTCGCATAGACCAATGAAATAGCACGAGAGGTAGGCGCAGCTCTTGGAATCATAATAAATACCGGCTTTTGGTTATTTTATTTATGAGTTAGATTTTATTTTTTATGGGCTCCTTATACGTTACTGAAACACCCCTTAAGCTATGGCACGCAATTAAATTAACACCCTGTATAAAACGCAAAAAGCGCAGTCAGTGCATTCATGATTATAGACTTCAACAATATAATAACAACCAATTTCTAAGTACTAGCACCCTGTAAATTATACACAAATATTGTTAGATATACTATTATGTACACGTTGATTCTAATATACACTAAAGGGCCATTTATTTTATACGTCTAGAGGAAAGACTTTAAGACTTATTTTTAGGTAAGAAAAGGCATGAATGCATGTTATAAGTATGCTTTTCAAAAATGCGCGGTAACCTCAATATACAGTGGCAACCGTGCGGGTATGCGTTAGAAAGCTGCCAAAATACCCCAGTCAACGAGGAATTTTTTGTATAAAGCACCCCGAAAAATACCTCCGTCGCTGAAATTTGGCAGAGTTACTGTATTCGTAAAATGTACATCAACGAGAGAATTTTTCGGAGTTTTCCTCGCTGATTGGACTAAAAAATAAAAAATGACATAGAAAAGAAACAGCCCTGCGGCAAGTAAGTGGGCGGTCTATTCTACTCTGGAAGCTAGTCTATTTGGCGGCAAGCGTCGGGGAATGCTTACATGTGCTCCGGGTGGCTGCGGATGCAGTCGATGAAGTCGGTCGGCTTCAGCTCGCCCTTGCAGATCCTGTACACCGCCGTGAATAGGGGGAACCTGCAATGCAAACAAACAGTCGTATAAGTAAATACATACATAAATCACGCCTTTATCCCTCATGGGGTTGGCAAGGCAGAGCGCCAACGACCTAAACAAAGGTCGTTGCGCCACGTCTGACAAGGGGTGAGGATTGTTGTTTAAGATAGATCTGTTTATTGCTGTAGTGACAGGTTGTCAGCTCTTCGTCTAATTTACAATACACTGAAGTTTGTTGGCAAATTTCAAATCGTATAGCGACCTATCACAAATCAATCGAAAATTGTTTTTTATCTCATTTATTACGTTACGCGCAACTTACTATGAGATGAGTCATATTTTACGAAAAACTTGTACATTTGTCATTTTAGCGTGTATTGAACATGCCGGTATTTTACTCTTTGGCACAGTGTTCACTTTGCGTAACGAATACATAAGTTCGTATAAATATAGGGTGTCACAGAATCATTTTCTTTTTTGAAATGCAATAATAAAAGTAGAAACTAATGTAAATTCTAATAAATTTAATGCCAAATTAAAGAGCGAAAATGAAAAACAATCATTTTTAAATGAGCGCCAATAACTTTCTAGCATTCATTTAACCTGAAACACAATGCTGCGCTGGCTAAACAACCAGGCCGTCAAAAAAATTCTGAGACACCCTTTATAACAGGCCTTACTGAAAAACTGTCTGCGATGCAAAGTATCACTAATTACAACGTAATTAAAGTAAAATCTTGTACATTACATGTACACTGGATTGTACACTTGAAGATATATGTATTTGCATTGACCTTCACCACACGTGGATACAAGCCAAGAGTACATTTATTTTAGAACAATTATGCGGGATTCAGCCTCGTTATTGTAGTAATTTTTACTGGCAAATTGCACTTGATGATAAGAGGGAAATGAGTTGTGATGATAATTGGCTACTTTCTAACTAGTCAAATCAGTAACTTTTTATGAAATGTCAAAAAGCTTTTTTGTATGAAAATAGTGAGTTATGACGTCACATTTTAGTAAATATTGACTACTCAAATCAATAACTTATATACTTTTAATTCGATTATTAAAATCTAAATATGCATTTTTTTAAAATGATGAATGAAATCCACAATATTTTTAGCCATCAGTTTAAGTATAAACGTTTTGAATTTTTTAAACTACCCAGTCAAGTACCCAATAGCACAAAGTGATGCGATCTTTTTGGTTTTTACGATAATAATAGTCCTCCCACCGATTTCCGGTGATAGGCAAACTGCGCAAGACTAGTTTCTAGTGCCCAAGTGTTTGCGCAACACACAGGTTCTCTAATCCTTCAATATCTTATTCTGATGGGACAGACTGACTGACACGACCAGCAAACTGCGCAAGACTAGTTTCTAGTGCCCAAGTGTTTGCGCAACACACAGGTTCTCTAATCCTTCAATCTCTTATTCTGATGGGACAGACTGACTGACACGACCAGCAAACTGCGCAAGACTAGTTTCTAGTGCCCAAGTGTTTGCGCAACACACAGGTTCTCTATTCCTTCAATCTCTTATTCTGTTGGGACAAACTGACTGACACAACCAGAGAGAAATCAGGCGCAGGACCGACTATTGACATGCCCATCCGACAGCATGGATCATTTTACTTTTAGGACATTCAGGTGATCAGCCTGCAATGTACTAACCAAACTAGAAACAACAACACCAAGTTTTTACGATAATGCCCTGTTCAAAGGGCAGTTTTTTTTTTCTTTAATTAGATAAATTATTTACTTTAAAGTAATTTATTGCCCATTTAGATAATACCTGTCTGTGAAAGCTGTTTACCTGTATCTTTATCATACTTCTGTCCGTCCAAAGAGCAGTTTTATTTTTCTTTAATTACACTACTTATTTACTTTATTACAGTAATTTATTATACTGTTTGTGAAAGATATTTAATTTATATTTTTATCATACTTTTAAGTGCAGTAATTGATGTTCTGTTGTTCATAAAAGGGAATATTGCCTAGATTTCTTTTGTTGACATCATCAGTGTGTCTTGTAAACAACAGCATTTCCATGTTATTCTGTCCGTTAATCATCGCCTCTTTGATGGTGCGGCCTGTCTTCACGAGAGATCACTAGAGTCAACTGTTGATCATTATAATCAACTGTTGATCACTAGAGTCAACTGTTGACCACTAGAGTAGATAGAGTCAACTATTGATCACTAGAATTAACTAATCAACTTTTGACCACTAGAGTCAACTGTTGATCACTAGAGTCAACTGTGTGTATGAACTTACTTGTTCTCCATGCCCTTGTTGAGGAGCATATGGTTGACCTCTTCAGCGGTGATGGGTCCTTGCAGCTTCTGTCCGTTCAGCATCTCGTCCTCCAACTCCTTGATGGTGCGCCCTGTCTTCACATAGGCCTCGGCCACACGACGATTTCTACCACCTGGCCATAACAATAATATCGAGATCAATTTTTGAATGTTACTAGGTCGACATATCTAAGTAATATTCATTACCTATTATTATTTTTGCTTCAAATTATAAGAAAGGACGTAAGTTAAAATCTAATTCATTTTAGGTATTAATAGAGTGAGTGCAACATTTTTAACTCGATTCTGTTTCTAACGGAACTTAACTTATTTTAGTTTGGTCCTGTCACTTTCTAAAATTTGAATAAAACAGAGATAGAAAATAGAAATACAACAGCTGGTTATAATCCTGTCAGTGACGTTACTCACCTTACGTAAGATGGCATACTGGATGGTGTCATCTTATTTTAAGCGTTAAACGTCACTTTGAGAAAATTATAATTAGCTGTTGTATTTCTGTCTCTATTTTATTCAAATTAAAGAAAGTGACAGGACCAAACTTAAATAAGTTAAGTTCGATCTGCAACAGAATCGGCACCATTATGATGGTAAATAAGTTGATAAACTTTACGAGGTTATCGACGAGTTTATTCCATAGATGCTATCTTTTAGTCTAGCCAAATGGTGCGCTCGCGTTATCTGTTTTAATATAGCACCGGAATTGCACTAAGCGCCTACCTTCAACGCCCTTGAAACGTCGAAATCACGTAAATATAAAAAATTTATGCCTTTTTAACAAGATCACGAAATAAGATATTGGTAAGGACCTATCAAAGTATCTAAACTTTAGATAAAATAATATCTGTGTCATTTTCATTTATTTATCGGATAATGATCTATAAATTAAATTATTATCTACTACTTATTTCGATAAGATGTGGATTGTGAGTGTTACATAGTTTAAAAATAAGTATAAATAGATGATAAATTCTATAAATCTGCCTAAGTTATACTTAAAAATTTATTTCGTTACTATTTTTTCTTTTTGTAGACTCCTCTATGAAAGAGTTTTCAACCGATGAACATTGGACAGTCAGATGACGAAATAATAAGGGTTTCTAGTCCACTACGGATGATATCATCATAATAATAGTATGAACTTTCAACTCGGATTACGATAACGCGACTACTTTTGCACTTTGTTAGTATAATAACCCCACTGCCTTGTACTTTGCACTGAGAAACGGTCTAGGTAGGTAAAGTCTTTCTTTGTTACATAATTCACATTAATCGATCGAATATGCCAATGACTATAGGTAGGAGTATGATCCTGCACCTCTCCATACAAAAGGCGATAACGGTTCCCACCCCGTAAACATAGTCCGATTCCTATAATTTATGGAAATGATGTAGATATACTTAAAAACTAGGTTTGTACGTTTTTATTTTTTAGAAATATTAAAGTTACAAAAAGATATGACATCTTTTAAATCCCCATACAAATAATATGGAGGTCATATCTTTTTATAACTGTAATATTCCTAAAAAATAAAAACGTACAAACCTAGTTTTTAAGTATATCTACATCATTTACAAAAAATATGTTTACGGGGTGGGAACCGTTATCGCCTTTTGTATGGAGAGGTGCAGGTTCACACTCCTCTTATTAAATAGCTGGCTTAGTACAACCATGTACTACTCAGTATACGAGTAAAATTCGTATTTCTAACTATGTCATCATCATCATCTCCCTAGCTTTGTTCTCGAATTCCTTGGGGTCGGCTACCTAATATAAGGGATGTATGTAAGATAGAAAACCTAGCAAAACAATACGAGCTTCCACAAAGGTGATACCTTAAAACTATAGCATAGTACATACAACAATGGGCGATTATACCTCACCTATCCAATTTTTTTCCGAGGTGACAATAGGTTAATAGTGAAGGAGTCAAGTTCAAGCACTATCCATCCTTAGCACATAGCTATAATAATATAGCCTATGCGAGATTCCACTGCTCGTTATGAATATTGATCTACTACCTAAGCTACCTAGGTACGAATCTATATGTTTTAGATCTAGACCTTGAGATAAATGGACGTAGGACGGAGTAATAGCCATTTTTATGCTCGTATTTATAAAGCGATCTCAAGATTGAGAGGAATCTTGAGTGCGGTTTTGACAGGTAATTTTGTACTGGAATGACATTTCCGATACGAACTCAAACTCGCTGTCACTCTTGAGAGCTGATTATAAATACGGCCCTTAGATCCTGTGTACCGAGACCGAGAGCTAACTATTATTAAAGTATTAAAAAGTACTTAGGCATATTTTATCGTTTATGCTTATTTAATTTAAAGTTTCCCGTGTTATTTAAAAGTTAGTTAAAAGAATGACTGGAACGAATTAGTCACGTAACATAAATTGATTAAATTCGCGGATAAGTCTCACAACATGATTTTCATGAGCTGCAAATAGTTAGACAACAGCTGGTTCAACGTTGGTATTGGAATTCAATGTATTTAAAGTAGGAGTGGACTTTTGGATGAGGTAACTCCATCGTCGAATAAGTCTGCTATCTAAAGTCATAAACATACATACATAAAGTCGCGCCTTTATCCCTTACAGGGAAGGCAGATCGTAAAACGCCTCGTAAAAGGTGCCTTCGCCATTTCTGACAAAAATTGAGAGCAATTTTAGATTGTAATGTGTATCGCTGTAGTGACAGGTTGTCAGCCCATCGCCTAACTTACAACACACTGTAACTCTCGAATCCCTTTTGCTACCTTCTACAGCATGTCCGGGAGGAAGGGCAGCTGGAACATTCTATGTTTTTCTATCGCTCTCAGTCCGGCATGGAGTCATAACCATGGTCCAAAAAGACTCAAACAGATATTGTAACAATAGTTAGGAATTATGATATAGTCTGGAGAGCTAGTCCAAGTTTCACGATTCTAGCTTTAGTAGTTTAGGTTCTGCGTTGATAGTCAGTCAGTCAGTAAGGACAAACGATTTTATAAGTTTAGATGACTTACCATAGCAGGTGGTGATAAGATCAGCGACTCCGCAGGACTCGAAGAAGGTGCTGAGCTTGCTGCCGGGGTAGAACACGTCCACGAACTTGATCATCTCCATGAGCCCTAGACGGATGACGGCCGCCTTGGTGTTGTCGCCAAAGCCGAGACCGTCCACGAAACCGGCACCAACGGCTACTATGTTCTGTTACAATAATATAGGGTGTTAGGTAACGACAATGTACATGTTAATAGTTTTAACTGAGTCTATTATATATTCTGTGACTGAGTACCTACAAGATAAAAAACGCGAAATAAGATATTGGATCCCTATGAAACAAATTGTATTCATACATACATACATAAAATCACGCCTTTATCCCTAATGGGGTAGGCAGAGCAAAAACGACCTAAGCATAGGTTGTTCCGCCACGTCTGACAAGTTTCGAGGGCTAATACAGATGATGATAATGCATATTGCTATAGTGACGTGTTGTCAGCCCATCGCCTAAATACACTGAAACCCTCGATTCCCTTAGCTGATTTTTACAGCATGCCCGGGAGGAGATGCAGCTGGCACATTCTATGTTTTTCTATCACTCCCAGTCCAGCATGTATTAATTACCTATTCATATAGCGCGTAACCAAATAAAAATGGTTAAAGGCCTCACCATGAACCAATACTTAGAGTAAAGTTCATCAGCGAGTATTCAGATACGTAACTGATTAAATTGTGCAAAATAAACAATGACAAGAAAGCAATATTTACCGATTCGAAAATAGATTGTAATAGATAAGATAATTCCTTAGAAATATGATAGAAATATCCTGCAATTATTACTCCCTCGGGTGTCGTAAAATACGGGATAAATCCAGAGCATGACGCCTGCCAATCCTGTTGAGTAAGGTTAACACTATTGGAGGAATATTTCCACCAATATTTGCGTCTGATAATATGACAATAAACGCTTGGTTACCTTCAGAGCTCCGCAGATTTCGACCGGCGCCCGAAACTCATCCCGGCAGCCCAATTGTCGTCTCACAGAACTTCTCTTCGCTATCTAAGTCCGTCGTAAGTTTTAAAGTCTGCTTATTTCTTAGCTACCTTGAGAGCTCCGCAGATCTCGACGGCGTCCTCATCGTCGACGACCACGACGCGGAAGTAGTCGGTCTGGATGATGTCGCGCAACACCGGCGCCAGAAACACGTCCCGGCAACCGATTGTCGTCTCGCAGAACTTCTCTTCCGCTACCTATCATCAACATCATCGTCATCATCATCTCAGGTCATTAGGCCCGTATTTATAATCAGCTCTGAAGAGTGACAGCGAGTTTGAGTCCGTATCAGAAATGTCATTTCAGTACAAAGCGAATATAAATGTCAAATCTATACTTAATATTGCTCTCAATCTTGAGATCACTTTATAAATACGAGCCTTAATATCTATTCGTATCTACTGAAAGACACAATCAGGATTAGGCCTTTTCAAACACTATACGAAGATAAATTAACCCAAAGATACTGAAATTCGACCATCAAGCCTTTCAAAACAAATTATTAAAAGTCTGCAATGTGTCCTTTTTGTGTTTAACATCCATTAAGTTTAGTTAAAATTGGGTAGGTTAGGTTATTTTAGATAGACAATAGAAAGCCAGCCCCCGTAGCATGCAGCCGCGATAAGGCCGCGATAGCCGTTTTATCACAAATTTTATCACATCTAACTGTCAAATTGTATGGGAGTTTGACAGATAGATGCGATATATTCGTTATCGCACGGCGGCATGCTACAGGGGCAGTAAGTTCAGGCCAAATATAAAAGGAAATATCTCTTAGTAATAGCCATACCAGTTGGGTTGGCAACCACGCCGCCGTTCACTGACATTTGCGGACCGATCGATCATAAAGCTGGTACATGTGACTTACTCTCAGTCTCAAGGCAAACGAACATCAACACGTAAATGACATGTTGCGTACGGTAAATGGACAAACTCGTGAGTAAACATTTCAAGGCTCATTCACAACCAAGCATTTACATACACTCAGTCACGCTTTCATCCGTATCGAGAAAGGCAGAGCATCAACGATTTCATAAAAGAGGGTCTTCGCCATGTTTTTTTTGGTAATGCGTAATGATGTTTTGCAGAGTCTGGCTGACAGGTTATCATCGCTTACATTAATTACAAAACACCGGATTCATTTACTGGCTTTTACGGCAAGAGAAGCAGCCACCGGCACATTTTTAACCGAAAAAAAATTAATTTTACCTCTGACGCAATGTTGGCGCCCATGAGCACTGCGCAAGGGATCTTTAGGCATCTTGTGACGATGTGTGAGATCAAGTCGATGCCGCCACCGTCTGCGATGTCGAATCCCTGTTGAAAACAAGTGCATTAGGAGATAAATAAATAATATACAGCTATGTAAAGGATGGTGTCCCGATATATTGCTCAGTCAATGCCACAGAAAAAAAAATTAAAAAATAAATAAAAATGTTTTATTCATTAAAAAGAGAATACATATCTAAAACTTGAGTTTGGAAACTCCTTTTAAGCTTAGCCTGTGTCAGGAGTTTCCGCTCTTCCATAAAAGCTATAACTTACATACAGTACATACAGTACAATTCAACAAAGAACAACTTTAACAATTTTATTTTTCTCAAAAATAAAATTAATTAAATATCATACAATGGAGTTTCACCAGGCGTCAATAATAGCAAGTAGGTATAAATTAAAAAGGAATTGGGCAAACAATACTTTCAATTAAGTCAAAAAGTTATTCTTATTTCTCATAAGTTTTTTTTTAATTTTGCTCAGTTTCGTCGACTGAGTAACCCCTTTAAATTTTCGGTATTCCGTCCTTTACATCCTGTATATTTAAGAGTTCCTGACATCTGTGTTGACTCATACCTTAATCAAAGATAGCGCCGCCGCCGTGGGTTTAATTTGACCAAGTAACGTTGAGCAGATAGTCCTTACAAACTGGTGGGGCACCACGAAAATAAGGAGGTCAGCATATTTCGCCGCTTCGACTAGATCTGGGACTGCAACCTAAAACAATGTGCAATGAGAAGTACCTTCGAATGGTGACTAAATCAACACAAAGTCGAACATAAGTCGAAAAACGAAAAAAAAATTGACCTTCCAAAAAAAATGGATCAGCTGATAGCATAATTAGTTTAGTCAAAGTTATTTTACGTATTTCGACCTATGTTTCTAAATTTGTTCAGTTTCATGCATATACCCTTTATGTGACACGTGAGTTGGTTGAATAATATTAATGTGTGTTATGGAAGTTTGTTATACTTAAAGGCAGATATTTTGGCTAAACACCTAGGCAACTGTTTATTGTAAGAAAACATCTCAGTCTCAATTAACCATGGGTGAAAGCTAGAAGATTTTTAAAATTCATCAGTTCATAAACTTATAAACATTAACACTTGAAAGCTTTTATTAGTATTGTGATATCATAAGAAAGAGTAGTGTGATCTGATCATAATCATTTAACATTATTTTCTAGAGGTGCATTTAAGTGTTAAACTATAAAGTTAATATGAATGAACAATAAACAATTAAAGCAGGTTTAATAACTATTAAATAAAAGACAGTAATTAAACATATTTTATGGCAGTAATAATTTGATTTACCACTTATAGACTTGCAAACAATCATTTACAGTAATGCCATATTTGATATTTTGTAATAAACTATTACATTTAATGTATGGTACATTATTTTCCTTATTCCTGGTAGGTGTAACAGGAACAATTTATATATTCATAATAATAAAAAAAACAGGAAATTAAAAAACAAGCTTGCTTTTAGACAAGGTAATTTACCTTGCATTATACAACAATGGACATGAACAACAGTTTATTTTTAGTACTATGCTCTTAATTAACTTCCGCTTAACACCTGATAAAAAATATTTATGTTTTTTTAAAGTTAACTCACTTATTCAGTTTCATCTTTTAAAGTGTGTGTAAAGTGAGTGTTCAACTTCGCTTAAAAAAAATCTAAAGAAAATTTGCCTTCAATCATATTTTAATGGAATGAAACTATCAGTCTATTCACATAATTGAATTACATAATGGGTTAAGACATTGAAGTGATACTGACATTGGCAATGAACAGTTCCCGTAAGGTAGTCCTTAAAATAGCTTGCACATGTCAATGTACATGTGGTAACTGTGCCAACTGACAATACACCCAAGTGTTATACCAGTGGGACTGTTGTTATTTTAGATATGGAAGCTAATTACTTAAATGTAGAACCGTTATGGATGGATTAAGTTTAGATCTAATGAAAATAGATATTTAATTTTATTCATAAATTTTGTCATAGTAGGTAGGCATTTAATATAAATTTAACATGATTCCAATTAGAAAAATATTTATGATAAAAGTAATATAATTTTCATTTATTTGAAAAAAGTAGAAATAATTTAGAAAATCACACTTTTACCTTTGTTTAATCAGTGATTTACATACATACATACAATCACGCCTTTATCCCTATTGGGGTAGGCAGAGCATAAATGACCTAAACAAAGTGATTTAGAATTAATGAAATCTGTGTAATTTTGGATACCTATATCAAGTTGCTATAATATAGTTTTAAATAGACTTAAATAGATATATCTAAGATAAAATACTTACAACATTTTCTGGTAGCTTATGTCCTGGTAAGTACTTCACATTCTCATGAGTTTCATTGATGATTTCTGTCAGTTTCTTCCCTTCAATCATCTCTTCATACACCCACATTGTAACTTTGTCCTCAAAGTTGGATAGTCTTGCCGCATTTTTACCCACAATTTTAGCAATAGCTGATCCCCTACAAGAAACAAAAAATCTCAGTAACCATACTAGCATTTTAAGTGTGGACCAGGCACCTATGTGTACAAGATAAATGCGTATGCGCCAAGTTAATCAAGAGTAAATAAAAGACATGCATGAAACATGTGTTGTTATGTCACGGTAGGAAGGCTAAGGTCACTCAACACTATTTGCAATGTCGTTAATAAAGGTGACACCCCCAGGGGAACAAACTTTAACCAATATTCTTTTAGAAGCTTACCAGTTTCCAGAACCGATGATACAGACTCTGTTCTTCAGCTGCTTCTCTGCCATGGTTGAACCACAAAAATAAAATTAATCACAAAACAGGTATAACTATGGACGCAAACGATACGCCGCTACAAGTATCTGTAGGTAACTGCACTGCAGCCAGCCGAAGTCCTACAAACAACGAGCAATGTAACAGACTGACGTCGCGAAACAGTCTCGAGTTACTTCATTATCGAAGAAATTATCACCAGCGTACTATCACGCTGCTGATAAAAATGACAGGCAAATGAAAATCCCTAGATATAAGCTTATCATTGGAAAAAAGTCTTACTTTTGTACTGATTACATTATGATTCTCGCTCTATCTATATGATTTTAGTTAAGCGTGAAAGAGATAACATTTAAGAACTATGTAGGTATGAGATGTTCTGGATTTAGCAGCATTATAGTATTGTCTATGGAAATTGTCATAGTTAAGGCTGAATAATTTTAAAACATTAGCTTCAAAAATTACAAACTTGTCCATGAAAAACTGTCATTTGCTAGGCAATTCTCGTACTGGTTTATCCAACCGTGTTGGGTATATTTTGTAGTTCATTGCTGGTTTTATGTTCAATGTTTTATAACCCCACTAAATTAAACTTATGAAAGTAGTAAGAAACAGCGCATACAAATTGCCTAGAAAATGAAAGAGATGTACAACGTTTGCAGTACTTCTAAATTCGGAAAAACAATAGTGAACCCACGATTTCACAGAAATTTCTCGAAAAAGCACGTTTTGCTAGGTATCGACTGGCTCTCGAACTCGAACTCGAAGTTAAACGTCATTGAAATCTCGTGCGAAACAACCGTATCCAAGCGACTTTGAGCAGTGGTGCCAAGTGCGGCGACTTATCGCCATTTAGGCTATCTTGAAAGGTGCCGCGGCGACCAAAAATTGGGAATGGCGACTGGTCGCCATTTAGGCGTGGTTGCCAACCCAACTGGTATGGCTATTACTAAGAGATATTTCCTTTTATATTTGGCCTGAACTTACTGCCCCTGTAGCATGCCGCCGTGCGATAACGAATATATCGCATCTATCTGTCAAACTCCCATACAATTTGACAGTTAGATGTGATAAAATTTGTGATAAAACGGCTATCGCGGCCTTATCGCGGCTGCATGCTACGGGGGCTGGCTTTCTATTGTCTATCTAAAATAACCTAACCTACCCAATTTTAACTAAACTTAATGGATGTTAAACACAAAAAGGACACATTGCAGACTTTTAATAATTTTGTTTTGAAAGGCTTGATGGTCGAATTTCAGTATCTTTGGGTTAATTTATCTTCGTATAGTGTTTGAAAAGGCCTAATCCTGATTGTGTCTTTCAGTAGATACGAATAGATATTAAGGCTCGTATTTATAAAGTGATCTCAAGATTGAGAGCAATATTAAGTATAGATTTGACATTTATATTCGCTTTGTACTGAAATGACATTTCTGATACGGACTCAAACTCGCTGTCACTCTTCAGAGCTGATTATAAATACGGGCCTAATGACCTGAGATGATGATGACGATGATGTTGATGATAGGTAGCGGAAGAGAAGTTCTGCGAGACGACAATCGGTTGCCGGGACGTGTTTCTGGCGCCGGTGTTGCGCGACATCATCCAGACCGACTACTTCCGCGTCGTGGTCGTCGACGATGAGGACGCCGTCGAGATCTGCGGAGCTCTCAAGGTAGCTAAGAAATAAGCAGACTTTAAAACTTACGACGGACTTAGATAGCGAAGAGAAGTTCTGTGAGACGACAATTGGGCTGCCGGGATGAGTTTCGGGCGCCGGTCGAAATCTGCGGAGCTCTGAAGGTAACCAAGCGTTTATTGTCATATTATCAGACGCAAATATTGGTGGAAATATTCCTCCAATAGTGTTAACCTTACTCAACAGGATTGGCAGGCGTCATGCTCTGGATTTATCCCGTATTTTACGACACCCGAGGGAGTAATAATTGCAGGATATTTCTATCATATTTCTAAGGAATTATCTTATCTATTACAATCTATTTTCGAATCGGTAAATATTGCTTTCTTGTCATTGTTTATTTTGCACAATTTAATCAGTTACGTATCTGAATACTCGCTGATGAACTTTACTCTAAGTATTGGTTCATGGTGAGGCCTTTAACCATTTTTATTTGGTTACGCGCTATATGAATAGGTAATTAATACATGCTGGACTGGGAGTGATAGAAAAACATAGAATGTGCCAGCTGCATCTCCTCCCGGGCATGCTGTAAAAATCAGCTAAGGGAATCGAGGGTTTCAGTGTATTTAGGCGATGGGCTGACAACACGTCACTATAGCAATATGCATTAT